>PVLC010022830.1:0-26304 GCA_004027655.1 Graphiurus murinus | reverse complement strand
CTTTGGGCCTGTGGTGAGTCAAAACATCATTGTGGGGAACATGTGGTGGAAAAATGCTGCTCACCTCAGGGGCAGCTGGGAAGTACAGGAGAGGGAGGGAGGGAGAGAGAAAAGAGGAAGGAGAAGGAGAAGAAGAAGAAGAAGAAGAAGAAGAAGAAGAAGAAGAAGAAGAAGAGGAGGAGGAGGAGGAGGAGGAGGAGGAGGAGGAGGAGGAGGAGGAGGAGGAGGAAAGAAAAACGAGAAGAAGAGAAAGGAAAGATCCAGGGACAACATACCTTATTCAAGGGCATGTTCTCCAGCAGGGTCAGCCCTTACAGTTTCCACCACCCCCATTAGGCTATGAAGCCATAAATGGACTGGTCCATTGATGAGGTTAGAGCTCCCACGATCCTGTCACCTCCTGCAGGCCTCATCTCTGAACCTTGCTCACTGTGGGCCAAGCCCTCAACACATGAGCCCTCAACACATCTTAGGGCACATCCCAGATGCAAACCATAAGGAAGAGGCCCATGGGGGTTAAATCACTTCATCAGATCTGCCAAGGGGAGCAGTGGGCGGAGCATCTCAACACTGTCCAGGAGCATTCCTCAATCAGGAAGGGGTGAGGTGCATCCCCAGGGACAGGTGTCACAGAGGAAGCAGCGAGAAATTGCTCTGATGTCTTCTCTTTTGCCATAAAAGTGAATGTGGACTTTTTTTCTATTTCATAATATATATGTATGCATATATTATATAATACACAATTACAAGGCAATAATTTAACATTATTAATATTAAATTGCCTCAAATTACTTGTAAAAAAAAGAAAAATTGGCCATCTAGGAAGAAATGATGTACTTATACTGTGGTTTCACGTATCTCCTGGTATAAAGCCAGGCATTTCTAGTGTGTGCTGCCTTTCTGAGAAATGTTGTCAGTGAATGAAAATTCAAATCAGGATGAACAGATCTGGCTTCCTTTTCATCTCCAATCTTAGGCAAGATGATTTTCTCATCCCTTACATGATGTAATATTGTCCCATCTACCAAGCCCACGGGCTGACCTGCTGGCTTCACGTGACCACATAAACATGGCGCCTCATCTTGTCACCTTCCCGAATCATCTGAGCAGGCCTGTCTCTCTCCACAGGAGGCGCTGTGCCTTCTGCTCCTAAGCTGCTGTTCTGTGTACAGACCAAATTAAGCCAAGCACTTAACAGCAAAGCCACAACAATATGCTGGGTTCCTGGAATGGACTCAGGGCGCGCAAGCACAAACACACTCAGGATTCCTGTCCAAGGAGGAAGCTCCTCCGCGGGCCTGGGCTCCATTTCATAGAAGTGGGAGAGGGAGGTCTGGCTGGGAAGTGACCTTCATTAGCTCTGAACCAGCACTTCCTTCTCTTTCTTTTCCCTCTTAGAGATTTATTTATTCACTTGCCTTTGTGAAGCTAATGGGGACTCAGGGTTGGGAATGGCGGGTAGCCAGTAGACTGCGTGGATGGAGGGTGTTATATATTGCTTCCTGAGGGGTGACGTCTGGGAGAGAGAAGGGAAGAAGATGGGCCGCTGAGGTTCGCTCTAATTGAATACCTAGTGAGCAAGATGGATGATTCCCCTCCAAGGAGCAATCAGAACATGAAGTAGCAGGAAGAAAGAGAAAGAGAAAGCTAGAAAAGGAGACAGGAGATAAGACCCAGTGGTGTCCAATCTCAGAGTCAGGCAGATCAAACAGGTAACAAACGGGGGGGGGGCAGGGTGAGGTGGGAGAGTGGTGAGAATTGCTGCCTCACATTCCTAAGAAGTGATGGAGCAGCTGGGTATGACTAAGAAAGTATAGGGAGGACCCCAGAGTAGTGACACATACCTGTACTCCTAGTACTTGGGAGGCCCAGGTAGGAGGATCTAAGTTTTGATGCCAGCTTCAGCAACTTAGTGAGACCCTCAACAACTTAGTGAGACCCTGTTTAAAAAAATAGGGCTGAGAGTGTAGCTCAGAGGTAGAAGGCCCCTGGATTCCATCTCCAGTAACACACACACACACACACACACACACACACACACACACAGGGCAAGGGGTATAGTTCAGAGGTAGAATGCTCCTGGGTTCAAAACTTAGTACCGAACAAACAAAACCAAAATGACAACAAAAACTGCAAGGAAAGAACAGGGAGGGAGGTGTGGGGAATGGGGCGGGATATGGAGGGTAATACACCATGATGTGTGCGTGTATGAATAAATCACTTTGAATCTCATTATGATGTATAATTACAATGCATCAATAAAAGTGTGTAAAAGTGTGTGTGTGAGTATGGATATATATGTATTATAGCCTTCCCATCTCCCCTCTGCACCTTTAATCTCCGTGTGTGTTGAAGCATGCCATTCTGTATTTGGGTTTAGAATTTTGAGTCTCCTAAGAGATAATATTTTAAGCTGCTGTCATTGTTTTATACCACAGTGTGAGTGAGCTGTGGGGAGAGAGGTTGTTAGGAGCATGCTAATATTGTAGAAAGCAAGTGAGGGTTTAGGATGGGGAGACATAAGGAGGAGTGGGTGGGACCGAGGACCCCACAAACCCATCATTGTTGTCATCTTTATCATCTCAATCCCAGTGCTCCATGGCTGTATCTGAGTGGTTCAGTACCCTCACACTGAAACACTGAGGAACAGATGCAGGGAGGATCTTTGAGGGAGCTGGATGTTGGAGGAGGTAGAGCTAGCCTGGGAGGAGGGGTGGGTAGCATGTGCTGAGATTTGAGAAGAGTTAAGGTAGTAGTCTAGTTCAGGCATAAGTGCATGACTAAAGTAGAGATTCTTTGGGGGACTTGATAGAAATGAGCTTCAAAAGGAAGGTGGGTGGATGATGAGCAAATGTGAAAGGTCCTGAACCCACACTGTGAAGTTTGGACTTGATTTTATAGATCAATAGAAAAAGCCACCAGAGTTTCTTGAGCAGGAAGAAGGAAAGAGGAAGTTGAGATGGAGGGTGAAGAAAATCAGGGGTTCTTCAATACCAGCTATACATCAGAGTCTGGATTCATCTTCTCTGCTCTGTCTGTGAAAAGAAGTCTTACTTTTCCCTTTCTCCAGATGAGGAAGGATGAGGAGGAGGCTATACATCTTACCCATGTTTACTCCTATTGAAAAGCAGGAGACTGGTCTATCTGACTCCTATACCTTTACGTTTCAATGCCAACTGGTAGGGTGTTTTAGGAATTTTGGAATTCTCCACCAATACACCATGTCCTCTAGTGCATTAGTTTTCAATGGCTACAAACTCAATGGCTTATAACAACTCAAGTTTATTTTCTTACAGTTCTGGAGATGAGAAGTCTGAAATTATAGTTCCTCCTAAAGGCTCCAGAGGAGAATCCTTTGTTGCCCCCTCCAGCTTCTAGTGGCTTTAGGAATTCCTTAATTTGTGATTTATGGCAGCTTAACTCCAGTTTCTGCCTCTGTCTCCACATGGCCTTATCTCTGTGTCTCTGCCCCTTCTCTTCTCTCATAAGAACACCTATCAATGTAATTAGGGCCCATCCTAATTCAGAATGATCTCACTCTCAGATCCCTATCATTATTACACCTGTAAAGACTCCTTTTCCAAATAAGTTCACAATTACAGATACTGAGAACACATGTCTTAGAGAGGGCTACTGAGTTAGTCAGCTTTCTGTCACTGTGACAAAGCACCTGAGAAAATGAGCTTAAAAAGGTGAATAGTTTATTTTGGCTCACTGTGACAAAATACCTGTTATTATCAATTTAAAAAAGAGGAAAGGTTTATTAATTTGGCTCATTGTTTCAGAGGTTTCAGTACATGGTCACAAGTGCCATTCTTTGTGCCCTGTGCTAGCATAGTACATCATAGTAGGAGTGTATGGCAGAGGAGATCTGTTCATCTTGCAGACAGGAAACAAAGAGAGAGACAGGAAGGGTCCAGGGTCTTACTAACTCTTCAAGGGCATGCCCCGATGACCTAACTCCCCCCCACTCAGCCCCACCTTCCTCCACCAACTCCCAGTAGCAACATAGTCTGGGGACCGAGCTTTCAACACATGGGTCTTTGGGAGACAGTCCAGATTCAAACGATAGCAGCCACCATTTAGCTAGCGAGCTTGGTTAGAGGAGTGTGGAAATCAGAGGCCCTGAGACTCCCTTCCTCCCTTTTGCTTACAAAGTTCCTATGCTGTGTGGCTAAGGCATCTTCTAATGCCTTCCTATCCATGGTCTTACTGTTGTCTCACAACTTCCCTGGTTTTATCATCAAGGAAAGGATGGTTCCTGTCCTCTGTAATGGGAAAATGAAACCCAGTATCTGAAACATTATCTTGTGGGTCCATAGTCAAATGACATGTTCACTTCCACCTGGTAGTGGGGCAAGTAAGAAAAGGGAGTTGGGGTATTTCTCCTGATTCTTAACTCTCTAAACAGTAGTTGAATCTCTTTTCTTAATACAGACCAATTTCTTGTTAACCACAATTTGACTCAGTGCTATGGGATCTTTAGCTAAAATGACCTTTAGAGATGGCTATAGTCAAGTCTACAAATGAGGAAAAACGTTTTGGCAACCTCAGCCAGTGAGGAAACTTTGTACTAGCTTTAAGGGAGCTACATGATCATTTCTCCCACCCTGGAGTTCCTGGTTGACTGGGGCAATGGGTCCTGAGCTTCTGAACCTAGGGCTCCTTGATGGCCACCCTCAGGGCTCACCATTTCTCTCTAAGGCGGACTGATGTCTTACACATGTGAATTATGCATGCAGACCGTGAAGACAGGCTCCAGGGCTGCTTTCCACATGGCTAAGGGCAGGAGGTATACTGAGAATCCAGTGTTTTAGTCAGCATTTTCACTACTGTGACTCAAAATACCTGACAACAACAACTTAGTAGAAGAAAGAGTCATTTGCTCACAGTTCTGGAGGTTTTAGTCCATTTTAGGCCAGGTCACATCTGAGAGCTCAGGGTGTGGTGGCAACGAGAAAGCCAGAAAGCAAAGGGAAGGGGTGAGGGGCATATATAATCCTCAAAAGTCACCCATCCATGACCCATCTCCTATAGCGACACCCTACCTGCCTACTTTACCACCCAGTAAATCCATTAATCCATCAATGGATCTACCCACTGATGGGATTGAAATCCTCATGACTCAACTATTTCATTTCTGAACATCCTGGAGTGTCAATACATGAGTTCTTTCAAGGGATGTTCTATATCCAAATCATAACACCCAGGCAACAGTTACTGAGCAAGCCGGGGAGTGATCAAGGAGACACACTTTTGCATAAGTGTGTTTTATGTGTCAGGAGAGAGATTTGCAGAGTGTTTCAGAAGCCCTGCAATATCCAGGTGGGGTGTTGAGCCAGCCCTGCCCATCATAATTTTGAGGATCTGCTTTTCTGTGCTAGACTCCGACATCTGATTTGTGCTTCTTTCTGGTAAGTGGGAGGAGAAAGAAGAGGGAAACTAGAGCAGAGATAGGGAAGAGGGAAAATAAAAGGAGTAAGTGCAAGAGGAAAGAAAGAAGGTAAAAGAGAAATTGGTAAGAGAACAAGGGCTGGAGGAAAATAGAAAATTATAGATAAAAGGAAGGGAATGAAGAACTAAAGGAGAGGGGAAAAATTGCTGATTTTTGTGTGATGGAGACTGAAGTGAATCTTGATTGATTTGTTCATGACAATGAATAGCCTTTGTTTATGCCGTCCCACTCATAGGATGAAGTCTCCATATAATAATAACAGTAAGTAAAATAAGATCACAAAGTTTTTTATGATGACTTTTATCATCATCATAATCATCATCATAATCATCATCATCATCATCATCATTGCAGTACTGGGGATCGAACCCAGGGGCATTCTACTTCCAAGTTACAATTCCAGCCCTATTTTTTAATTCTTTACTTTGAAACAGGGTCTCAATAAGTAGCTGAGGCTGACTGTGAACCTGTGATCCTCCTGTCTTAGCCTCCCAAGTACTGCTGGGATTACAAGAGTGCACCACCACGCCCTGACTCATGATGACTTTTAAAAAATCACTATTATTATTATTATTATTATTATTATTATTATTATTATTATTATTTGCAGTACTGGGGATGGAACCCAGGAGCATTCTACCTCTGAGCTATACCCTCAGCCCCATTTTTTATTCTTTATTTTGAAACAGGGTCTCATGAAGTTGCGGAGTGCCTCACTAGGTAGCTGAGGCTGGCCGCGAACCCGGATCCTCTGGTCTCAGCCTCCCAAATGCTGGGATTATAAGCATGTGCCACCACGCCCGGCTGCAAATATTATTTAATGATATTTAAAAAATGGTAAATGTTATCTTCTACCAAAAAAGCATGTTTTTGACAACGCTTCTGTGCTAGGCTTGTCAGATAATGCACACTAGACAGAGAAGCATCTGCAAAATGAAGATGATAGCTAGGCAAGGTGGCATAAGCCTGTAATTCGAGGACTTGGAAGGCTGAGACAGAAAGACTGTAGGTTCAAGGTAAACCTCAGCAATTTAGCAATATCCTCAACAACTTAGCAAGACCCTGTTTCTAAATAAATACATAAATAAATAAATAAATAAATAAATAAATAAATAAATAAATAAATAAAGTAAATAAGTGGCTGGGGCTCAGAGGCTCCAAAAAATGAACGTAATATCATCAATGAGATTTTCTGTTCTTGGGAGTCCAAAATCTACAAACTATTACACATATGCTGGGTGACTTTATCCTGTAAAGAAAGAGCAGGTTTCTATTTTTAATTGGAAAAATGGATAGCTAAAGATAAATTAATTTTTCAGCTTCTCCACCCAACCCTTTCAATTACTTGCATTTCTTCAGAGTGTGCAATAATTATGCCTGTGGAAGCATATTTATACAATATGAAGAACATTCTGCCTTCCAGCTGTCCAAGAACGACAGCCCAACCTCAGGAAGGGAATTCGTCATCAACAGAGGCTATGAGGTCCGGACGCTAGAGGTGTCAGGGATGTGGCTGTCCATCCACAGAGCCACAGGGGAGGACAGGGTGTGGTACTCTATCACACATGGGATGTCAGTGAATCCCAAAGTGTGATTTGTGTACCTTAACATCACCCCTCAGCATTGCATCAAAATAGGGAGGGACTTCACCCTCAAAAATGCCTTGGAGAACCTTGGAAAGCGCTGATCCTTGTAGCAGCGTGAGCTGCTCCACTCAAAGGCAGTTTGTTTGCAGTGGAGCAAGTGTAGAATGTGGTGTGAATAGAAGTCTGAGACACAGTAGAACAAGGTATACTGGACCCCTTTCAGAGAGATCATTAATATTTTTTTTTTTTTTTTTTTTTTTTTGCGGTACTGGGGATTGAACTCAGGGGCATTCAACCTCCAAGTTACACCCCCAGACCTATTTTTTTTTTATTCTTTATTTTGAAACCGGGTCTCACTAAGTTGCGGAGTGCCTCACTAGGTAGCTGAGGCTGGCCGCGAACCCGGATCCTCCGGTTTCAGCCTCCCGAATGCTGGGATTACAAGCGTGTGCCACCACGCCCGGCTTGAGATCCTTAATATTTTTAAGGAAACAAAAATAGTTTCCCTGTAGTGAAAAGTAAATGCTCAGAATCCTCCCCTTCTTATCCATCAGTGCTCAATTTATACTTATCTTCTTTCTTTCTGTTTTACTTAGTTTTCAAGAAAGAGACATAACATGGGCTTAGATTTTATGTTTTTTTCCCTGCTTTTATTCAAAGTAGAGCTGGAAGGTGGATGTGGAGGGGATGGCCACTATGGTGATGAAAGAATAGACTATAAGTAATATTCAAACACTTAGATAGTATATATATTTACATATATACATACATATATATATACATATACATATACATATACATATACATATATATATATATATATATATATATATATATATATATATATATATATTGCCATGATATGAAGGGGAAAGTTAGTGCCTAAAGACTAAAGAAACAAGACAAAAGGATTTGGAAGATGCAGAGAGAACTTTGAACTTAAGAGCTCATGAGGTGGAATTTTTATTGAGTCTAAAGAATAGATAGAGCTAGGTGAGGAGGCGCACACTTGTAATCTCAGTACTTGGGAGGCTACGACAGGAGGATTGCAACTAGCAAGTTTCTCAGCAACCTAGCAAGTTTCTGTTTCAAAATAAAAATAAAAAAGGACTGGGGATGTAGCCCAGAGGTAGAATGCTCCTGGGCTCAATCTTTGATACCATAAAAAAGGAAATTAGTACATAAGTAGGATTTAGGCATGAAATTGTGGGAAGAAGTAGAGATCATTGGCCACTTGGGACTACGCTGCTTTGGATCGTAAGCTGACTTGATAAATCCCTTTTTACCATATACACATCCTTTGAGTTCTTTTACACTAGTGAACCCTGACTAATACAGAAGAACACTGAAGAAGTATTGGAACTCACTTAAGAAATTGGGCTCCTCCCTGCTTGGTAGTTGAGCCTTTGGATATCTGACCTGAAGCAAGAGACACTGTCTCTCTGTCTCCTCCACTGTTGGTCCCTCTCACAGCTCAGAGTTCTGAGTCAAGGGTGACTTGCTAGCACAGCCTCTCCTTCATCCCTCAAGGAGTTCAGCATTGCTTCTTTTAGAAGACAATGGGATGGAGTCTCAGAGGTGGTGGGGTCAGATGTTTCTCTCCCGGCTTTCAGATAGCCAGTCAAGTACATTTTGCAGAAGCAGACCGCAGACATCAGCATAGATGAGGGACTGTAGTTTGTTATTCTACTCAACTTTTCCAGAGACGAGCAAAGGAGGTGAGAGGGCTCATTTGTTTATGCTGCAGTGCTTCGCTCTCCCTGGGCCTTTCCTGGAAGCCCAAGGAGCAGTACTTTCCCTGCCTTTCCCAGCTGCATTCACCAAACTCCTTTATAATAACATTTATACTTGTGCAGAACCTACAGCGTCTGAACCAATGCTCAGGACAGCCCTAAAAATAGGTGGGGTGAAGCTTGCTCTATCCATTTTAGAGGAGAGGAGCTTGAGATTGAGCATTGGGGTTGAGATTTAGAATCAGTTCAATTCACTGAGTTACTAGGTTTCACTGTTGGAACTTTACCTGGGCTTTCCAATTCCAAGTTCATTGGTTGCTTTTGGTAGATGGTGTTACCAGAGCCCAGCAGACCCACTCACCTTGGAGAGAAATGGCTATTGGGGACGGGATACTTCAAACTCTCCTGAAGGACCCCCATTGCCAGAAACCAATAGGAAGCAAATGATTTTGGTGCTGCAGAGCAGAGAAGGGCAGAAAGTGGATCTGGACCTTCTTCATTGCACCTTATACTTGCAGCCATCTCCACTAAAAATGGTGTCTTCTTGTGCTTTATGTTGCTATAACAGAATGCTAGAGACTGGGTGATTTTTAAAGAGCAGAGATTTATGTTTTATAGCTCTGGAGATAAGGGCCTGCATTTGCTGAGGGTCTTCTTGCTACATTATCCCATGACCAAAGGCAGAGGGAAGAGAGCATGTGAGGTAGGAGGGTCTGATCTCACTCTTATAACGGGCCCACTCTCATGATAGCAGGAGTAGCCCGTTCATAAGGGCTCTTCATGACCATTCATGAGACCTCTTCTTGTTAATGACTTTATTGGTGCTCGGTAATGAAACAGCATAGTGAGATTCAAAGTGATACAAACATACATGCACGCAGTGCTTGGTGTGTTTTCCTTAGGATTCCACCCTGCTCCTCCTTCCTCCCTCCTTGTACATGTTAGTGACATTGGAAGTGTGACCTTCAAACACTGATATAACATTGATCTGTTTCTTTCCTCGAGCTTGCTTTGTCCCCTCTCTCCTTCTCCCCCCTCAATCACCTTCCACTATTTCACTGGCCACTCTCCTTTTTTTATCTGAAGTCCCTTTTCTTTACTATTTTCTCTTTAGTTTCTAGATATGAGAGAAAAAATATGACCCTTGACTTTCTGAGACTGGCTGATTTCACTTAGCATAATATTTTCAAGTTCCATCCATTTTCCTACAAGTGATGTAACTCTGTTCTTCATTTCTGGCTGAGGAAAACTCCATTGTGTGTATATATTACATTTTCATTATCCATTCATCTGTTAGCAGACACCTAGATTGGTTCTATAACTTGACTATTGTGAATCCAACCAAAGATCTCACTTCTTAATACTGTTGCATTGGAGATTAAGCTTCCACCACATGAGCTTTTTTTGGGCGGGGGGAGAGGTCACATTCAAACCACAGCAAATAGCACTCTAAAAGCTGCCAATATTTTGTGTCCACTGCCCTAGCATAGAAATTTCTAAATTTCTCTCACATAATTCAGTAGATCAGTGAACCTGGGTTGGTAAAAATGGCATCTGTTTTCACTGATCTACAACTGAAATCTAGCATTTCCTTCAATCATGATATAGGCAAAAAGCCAAGGCGGAATTTGTAGTAACTGTGATGTTGTCATCAATAAGATATTTTTATTTATATCACAAATCCTGCAGAGAAGAGGAAATATCCTTTACACTCTTCACTGCTTCAAAATCGCAATAATTATTAAACCTGCCTGCAGATCATGTTAGGAAAAAGCCCAGCTATTGCTAGTTTGGTTTTTATTATTTTGACAACTGTGTTGCAATAGAATTGGCATCTTTTTAATTGCATGCATTTTATTTTATGCACTTAGGAAGATTTTTTGAAGTCTGTAGACGTCACTGCAAATTAGTTTTAAGCACTTCTGCTCTTGGGGCCACAGCAAGTTTCCTGCTGCAGAATTCTGGAGAAGTTGTGATAAACTCTTTAGTATGTCACCCATTGTGTGTGTGTGTGTGTGTGTGTGTGTGTGTGTGTGTGTGTGAGAGAGAGAGAGAGAGAGAGAGAGAGAGAGAGAGAGAGAGAGAGAGAGAGAGAGAGAGAGGAAATTCACTTTGTATTCTGAAGTGGAAAAGTGATGACAAAGAGGAATGTAACTGTTCAGCACAGGTTGTCCAGAGAGGCAGACATTATGATATTGTCAATAGTTTTTCCACCGCTCATGCCATAGAGTTAAGTGTGTTAACAGCCCAGAGTCAGTTAGGACTTGGGGAATTCTGCACACCACTATAGGAGGGGTTAGCAGCCTGGGGCAGCAAGGCCTAGCTGCAGCACCATGCACACTACCTTTTCTACAGTGGATGCTCCAGAAGTGTTATTACTGAACATATGAATGAAAGAATGAATTAAAGTGAAGTGTGGTTCAATGGCTCATCAAGGTGGGGTAGGGAGCTGAGGATCTCGAGGGAAGGGTTATTATATCCCAGACATTCTTAGAATTTTTAGCTCATAGTGGTAATAAAAATCAGGTGGACTTTCACCCTGATTTATTATTGTTTTCATATTCGCTACTGATGATGCAGCCCCTACCACTTGCACCCGGGCAGGCCACTCCTGCAGCTCATGCAAAGGTACACTAGAGCGACTCACCAGTTCACTCTGCAATGAATCAAACCAGAATACGTTGACCAGAAGCTCCTGAATGACGATTTAAGGAGTCATGGCTTCTCTTTATTTGTGGGTTTGCTCTGATACCCTGCAGATCCAGAGGAGCGCTGAGAACATAGACTGAGTGCAGAACGAAAGGACGAGCAAAGCCATGCAGAACACCTCTCGTCCCATCATGCCCCAGCTGCCGCCCCTGCCCCCTTGTCTCACTGTGACTGAATCAGCACCTCCATGCCCTTAAGGAGTGGTTTCCCCCTGGGAGACACTAACTGTTTGCTCAATGGCTCAGGGACCATGGGGTGGGAGAGGAGGACATCCGCAAGGGTCTGTGCCCTCTGTAAGCTCCACCTTCCAGCCCTGCATCCCAGTCATGGGCTGATCCAGCAAACTTGGTGGAGGCTGACCAGGCAGGCCATATTTCCCAGGGATGATGGGAAGGGAGGTGGTGACAGTAGCCAGGTGGCTTGTAGAGATGACTTGTGAGGCCAGGGGCAGCCCTGTGTCCATGAGTCACCACAGCTAAGTTTAGTGCTGGCTCCGGTCACAGAACAGATGGGCAGTCAGAGCAAAGACACCCTGCTGGACTCTAGCCCGGCACAGCCCTTTCCAACCGATGCCTTAAGGCTGACCCAGGGTAGCCAAGTCTGAGCTGATGACACATGCACACAGGAGACGGTGCTCCTGGGAATGGCAGGTCGAGGGCAGTAATCGCTCAGTGTCCATCATTCCTTCCCCACTCATTCATTCAGAAGCCATTGCTCACCAATTATACAAAAGCAAATGCAATTATCTCCCTCAAAAAGCTTACGGGAGATAGACCATAAATGTATAGTTAGAGAGACAGGATGCAAACAGATAGAAAATAATTATGACTGAAATTTGGGACTGTTTTACAATTAATAAAGCATTCCCTCAAATCTGTGAGAAAAATATCAACCTAGTCAAGGACAAGTAAAAATTACACTTATTTGGAGCTAATTAGGATTGCAATCTGGGAAAACACAGATTCACACAGTCTTGAAAATATGTGTCAAGGTTTTACAAAATGGCAGTTATATTTATAGTTTTGAACAGCAAGGAGGGTTGGAAATTACATCACCTGTTAGTCAGGAATTACAACTGGCAAAAGTGAAGCTGTTTTGTGAGGAAGGGAATGGGTGCAGGGTCAGTGTCTGGGAAGTTGGGGGGAGAGGTTCACTACACAGAAGGTCAGCAGAGGTTAACAATGTCTTCGGAATTGATGTTTGGCCAGTTCAAAAGCTCACTTCAGGGGCAGGTGTGGCTGCAGCTCAGTTTAAAGGTTCAGCTGCTGATATGTTTAGAACCAGATTTAATAGTGCCTCCCAACTCCATCTTTCTTTTTGTGTGTGTGTGTATGGTGCTGGGGATTGAACTCAGGGGCATTCTACCTCCGGGCTACACCCCCAGCCCTATTTTTTATTCTTTATTTTGAAACAGGGTCTCACTAAGTTGTGGAGTGCCTCATTAGGTAGTTGAGGCTGGCCACGAACCCGGATCCTCCGGTCTCAGCCTCCCAAATGCTGGGATTACAAGTGTGCGCCACCACGCCTGGCTCCAACTCCATCGTAAGTGCCTTGAACCAACGCTATTCCACGTTGACTTTCTTCCTTGATATCTATTATTTTATTTGCTTCAAATTGAAATCATATGAAGTGGTATCATTATCCCCAGAACCAGCACGCTCTATTTCCTCCCATAGGAAATCAAGAAGTCAAGGGAACTGAAGGGCGTTGAGCACTCCTTGCTCAATTCCCAACCCAGTATCTTTTTCATACCACTCTGCCATTACGCCAGTGTTTTTACCCATTTGTGTGACTGGTAGAGAATGTAGTTTAATAGTCTTAGTTCAGAGCATTGTTGACCATTTAATGATCTTGGACTCTCCTGGTTCATCACTCTCTCAGCCTTTGTGGCTCTCTTAACTTTCTTTGGTTCCTCTAAGATATGGTTGCTTTTTCCTTCCTAGGCCTGAGTGTGCTTTAAACTCTTTATACCTTTCCCTGCTTCTTTGGAACCCATATTTTTATCCCTTGGGAATGACCTCAATATAAAATGTCAGGACCTATATTCTGGACAAAGGGAATGAGCAAACTTGGGGAAAGGTGACACGATATTATCGAGGTGCTAAGAAAGTGCTATGATACTTCCCTTGAAGCCTTCAGTGAATCCTTCTGCTCCTTCCCAGCATCTCTCCAGGCCTTGGATTCTGCACAGTAGCATCCATTTCACCTTGCTTGCTGGAAACTCAGGTCCAGACACCATTCCTTTAGGAAAATCTACTATTACCCCAGGTAGGGAAAGGCCAGGATGAGTCACCTGAGATGGGACCCAAAGGGTAGGCAGGCCTCCTTCAAGTCTATTGCATGCTTTTGCAAGCAGGAACCGAGATCTTGTTCTAGAATCTGCTATGATCCTCTGATGGCCACTTAGTGGATTTTCTAGCTTGAATTCAAACAGGCTCTCTGGCTTCCCTTTAACATGGCTCTTGCTCATTTCTGAACTCAAGCTTTTAACACAAAGCAGAAACGTGCCTGCAAGCAGCAGACAAGCTCTGGCCCCTCTTCTGCTCCGAAGCCATGAATCCTGTTGGGTGTCACTTCCTAATGAGATGGTTTGGCCACCTTGGGGCTGCAAGGAGGGAGGAGCGCTGTGTGGGTGGTGTGCTGGCGGGTGGGGGTGGGAGTGTCAGTGTGGTTCAGTGACAGTCTGCAGGATGACATTCTTGCTCCATCACATGATGAGTGTTTTCAAGGCACTGAGCCAAGACCAGCCATAAACCTGTCGGGGGAAACGTCTCTGTGAAATACTCCGGAGCTCACAAAGCGCATGTCAGCAGAGGTAGCCGGCTCACCTGATTCACTCCTTCGAAGTCACCATAAAGCATGTGATCCAGAGAAGGTGGAGGTGGGTGGGCTTCTTACAGCCAGTCAGTGACAGAGCCAGGACTGGAACCTGGGTCTGTTGACTTTTAAGTTCATGCTCTTTTCACAGCCCTAGACTGCAAACACTCAGCCGAGAGCTATTCTGGTTCTAGCTACTAACGAGTTTCATGATCTTGGCTACGTTTCTTCTGTTTCTTTTCCCTTCTGGGCTTCAGTTTCCTCCTCTGTAAGATGTAGTTTTTGAAAAGTTGGCCTCCAGCTCCCCAAGGGCAAGGACGGTATCCCTAAGGCAAGTAGTGCTGCCTGGCATTCAGCACGCAGGGCATGAACGCCCGTACAGTGCACGGATCAAAGTCCAGTGAGTCTCTAAGTGTCCACTCGTATTAGCTCCATGCCTTACACCTGCCTCCATTTAGTTATGCCTCATCTCCCATGCCCTGCCTATTTTACAAGGCGAGTCTTAAAAAAAAAAAAAAAACTAAAACTATCTTTAGTTCATCTATTGCAATGCACCTGCGACAAAAGATGTGTGACATGTTCTATTAATAGTGATAGCGGCGGCGGTGATGGTGGGCATGTGGAAACTTCAGGTGCTAGAATCTTTTCCATTTGAATGACAGCTCCTTTTTCATTCTTTCTCTTAAGTTTTGAGTTATTGATTTACATCATTTTTTTCTTTGTGTGTGTGTATGTGGTCTTGGGGATTGAACCCAGGGGCACTCTACCTCTGTGCGGCACCCTTAGCCCCCATCCCCCATTTAAATTTAGAGATAGGGTCTTGCTGAGTTGCTGGGGGCCTTGGTAAATTGCTGGGGTTGTTCCTGAACCTGCAATCTCCTGTCTCAGTCTCCCAAGTACTGGGATTACAGGAGTGCACCACCACACCCAGCTCAATTGCATTATGCTGGAGTCAATTGGACCTGAAGCCAAACTCGGGGTTTGGTTCTGTGAGTCAATACATTCATATTTTTACTTATGCCAATGTGGGTTGTGTTTTGTGTCCCTTGCAAATGAGAGTGGTAAGTCCCATTAAACTGGGAAGATCTTGATAGCCAGAACTAGTATTTCTCTCTTTCTCTGTCCCTTCATTTGTTATCAAGTGCAAGTTGTGTTTTATTTATTTATTTTTTTTTGCTTGTTTGTTTTTTGTTTTTTTCCCCCCTTCTGGCTTGAGTGTTCAAGGACAGCCTTGCACAAAGCCTCAGATGAAGATGGCTTCTGGGGTTTGGAGATGCTGGGCTATACTTGTCTTCTGACATCACAGCCGCTTCTCATAACCTTCATCGAGTTCTGATGGTCATTTCCCATACTTAAAGCCCCCTCCGAGGTTCCAAGGGAGTCTCAATCAATTGGATATTTGAATCTTCCATTTCAGAGGCCTTTTCCTCTATCATATATGCAAACATTTTCTGGCCTCGTGGTTGAGTTTTCTACTGCAAGCAAATCAGTTATGTACATTAGTCATAAGCTCAATTGCTTTTCCTTTCCTCTGTGCCTATTATATTCCAATTGATTTTCTAATGTTATATTGTTCTTCTCTCTTTGCTAGAATTATCTTGAGCCTTCACTCTGCACCAGTACTTTGGATTTTCAGCTAAACTAGTCTTTGCTTTACTGTTTCTTATTTATTTTTGTTCTATAAAAGTGTCATTTTTTACCTTGAAACTCTCCTATATATCAGCAAGCATCTTATTTTGTTTCATCATCCAGTCTTTAACTTGTTTTAAAAAATTAAGTTCAGGTTCTTGTTAAATATTTCTATAGTATAAAGTACAAGAACTTTGACTCTTCTTCTCTGACTGTGTGTCTTCCAGGCTAAAATGTTCTGAATTTTGAATTTCGTGTTCCTTTTTATTTTTCTTGTACTTTGCATATGATTATGATTTTGGCCTTGCTCATGACAGAGATGAGGGGTTTGTCTAGACCTCCTGTTTTTCCTGATAGTGGTAAGTGATTTGGGCTTGGCTGCTTTCCCATCCCTATTTGAGTTGTTTGCCTTCCTTATTTACCTAAGTCTGAGCAGATAAGAATTATAGTCCACCTATTTCTCTGTGTGAGAGTCTGACAGGTGGAGGAATAGTTAGGTAGTGCAGTGCCTTTTTTGTTTAATG
The DNA here is from genome assembly GCA_004027655.1 of Graphiurus murinus. Classification (NCBI taxonomy): domain Eukaryota; kingdom Metazoa; phylum Chordata; class Mammalia; order Rodentia; family Gliridae; genus Graphiurus; species Graphiurus murinus. The sequence goes on along the minus strand of PVLC010022830.1, from coordinate 9,851 downwards.
TCCCATATCAAAATTCGCTTCCCCAGTGGGGTGTATATCCTCTTGTCCTGGGACCCCTCCCCCCCCAATTCTGAGGATAGCCCTCATCTACTCTTGCTCTACTAAAAGTGAAAAAAAAAAAAAAAAAAAAAAAAAGCTGCCCACTTCACCCTTCTCTCCTAGGTTCATGATTTCTAATAAGATTTTTTTTCTTATTTTGTCAACTCACCAGTTCTGTTTCAGAGTGAGTGAATGCCAAACATTCTCTGCTTCTTTCCTTGAGTTCCATCTTTTGAAGGTTTAAAAAAATTAAATTATCTTATTAGTGCATTGAAATTATATATCGTATTGGGGTACAATGGGATAAAACATGCACACGGCTCTTAGTGTATCTCTCTCCATATCCCACTCCACGCCCCCCTCGTCCCTCCCCACATGAGTTAGTGAGATTGGCAGTGATACCTTCACATATCGCCATAGTATTATTTGAACAGTTTCCTTCTTCATTCCTCTCTCTTCCCCCGCTAACTCCTTCTACTAACCCCCTTCAACTACTCTACAGGTCTCTTTTGGCATTGCGTCCTTATGTTTCCTATTTTAACTCTAGCTTCCACATATGAGAGAAAACATACTACTCCTGACTTTCTGAGGCTGACTAATCTCACTTAACATAGTATTTCCTAGTTCCATCCATTTTCCTGCAAATGACACAATTTTGTTCTTCTATATGGCTGAGTAAAATTCCATTGTGTATATATACCACATTTTCTTTATCGATTCATCTGTTGATGGACACCAGGATTGGTTCCATGATTTGGCTATTGTGAATTGCATTGCTATAAACATGGATATGCATGGATCACTGTAGTATTCTGACTTTAATTCTTTTGGAAAGATATGGAGGAGTGGTAAGGTTGAGTCATATGGTAGTTCCATTCCTAGTTTTTTGAGAAACCTCCAAACTCATGTCCATTGTGGTTGTACAAATTTACAATTCTACCAACAGTGTACAAGAGTTCCGATTTCCCCACATCCCTGCCAGCATTTGTTATTATTTGTATCCTTGATGATTGCCATTCTAACTGCAATTAGTTGGAATCTTGGTGTGGTTTTTATTTGCATTCCCCTGATTGCTAGTGATGTTGAACATTTTTCATGTATTTATTGGCCAATTGTACTTTTCCTTTTGACAAGTGTCTTTTGAGGTTTTTAATAGGAAGTTGTGTCTCTTTCCTTGTTTGATTGCAGATAGCACATTTTGGCTGAGTCCCAGTGATTTTGCTCATTTACCTAGGCTAAAGGGAGGGAGACATCACCAGAGGCAACATGATGCCATCAAAAGAACCGAGGCTCTTCCACCTATCAAAGCAGCCATGGGACCCTGAGTCGCTCTGAATTTCGGCTTATTCACTGGTCATGTGTATAGTCATACTTACATTGTAGTGTGGGATAGGAAACTGGATGTAAAATACTTGGGACATGATACATGCTCAAAATAGTGATCTGTTATTGGCAAGGATAAGTACCGCAATGTATGGTGGACAGTCCTCAAGGGAGCAGGGTGGAAGGTGGGGGTGATCACTCCTGGACCACGGGTAACCATCTGCACTTTCTTACCTATTTATAAAGCTCCTTGGCAAAATGTGCAGCTGGTGACCATTTGGGAATAGCATGCCCTAGCTGTGCCCACACCAGCCTCGTCCTGTGATTTCTTCGTTATCTCCAAGGGTCTCTCATAGAACTAGATGGCTCTACCAGAATTTTCTTAGTCCACCACATTTTCTTAAATGTTTTCTTCAGATCCTTTTATGAAAGTTACCTGTGGTCCGAGGCACAGCTGTAATCCAAGGCAGGACTACATATCTTACCATTCCTGGCAAAGCTAGGATGATACCTCCTGGAGGTCAGCAACCCAGGGAATTGTTAACCACATTTCTATTCACAGCTTACAGTAGGCAGTAAGTATTTCCAAACAATGAGCTTTCCCTATTGGCTAAATCAGGCCTGGCCATGCAGGAAGCCTGGACTTAGAGGTGTCCTGATTCATCTGCAGGCTCTCTCTGGGGATAGCCCCCACCAAGTGGTACAAAATGTTTGTGGAATGGGGGCGGCACAAGAAGCCCGTTTTGGCATAGTCAGTGGCCTCTTTGTGGTGTGGATCAAAGACCTACAGGAAGATTAGGTGTGATCTTATTAAATACCAGATGTGAAAAATCACATCTTTCAAAGCCCTGAGGCAGCCACTGTGTCAGACCTGCTATGGCCATTGCAGACACAACATCTCTGGCTTCTCTAAGCATTGGCTTCCTGTCTGGAAGGTAGAGATAATAAAAAGTCCCTACCTCATAGTGTTATGGTGAGAATTCAGTGATATTTGTTGGGTATCTGGCAAAAAGTAGGGGCTTGGTAAGTGTAATTTGTTAATGTTTTCCTACAGCTGAGTCCACTTCTGGGTTAACAGGCAGAGCTCATGTGATGCATGAGCACCCACATGCGCACAGCTGAGGACTTGTGTAATCGTTCCCTCCAAGCTATGATCACATGCCTACTTAGGAGAGGCCAAGGATATCTATCTCCTCTTCATTTTGTCTCCAGTACCTGGGCACCAGAGAGGGCTTAGTACATTTTGTCAAATGACATACCATATGTGTCTGGGCAGATGTGTAGAGAGGTGCTGGTGCAGAGTCTGTCTACACTCAGTAAGTATTTGCTGAATGAAAGTAAGTGCATAAGCAAATCTCCTTTGAAAATATCTTACAAGAAGATGAACTCAGTTCACAGCAAGCAGAATAGGGAAATTCTGCAAAAAATGACTTCTCAACCCTGAGCAATGGCAGATTCTAAAAGATAATTCAAAGATAATTCAACTATAAGCTCTTCTATTTTTGTAAAGTAATTGAATGGGTCCTGAGGTAGGAGAAATAAACTAACTTTCTAATCTTATGTAGTCCTTGGACTCTAAGGATTCATTGATGAGAATCTATTATATCTGTGCAGAGAGATGGTTGTTCTCAAATACTTTCAGTATTACAAAATGTAGGAAGCATTAAGACTTTGAGAATAGATTAAGACAAATAAAGCAAGAACTCAACACAGAATAAAACAACCCAATTAAAATTCCAGGCTCTGGTTTGAACACCTGTTTGAGGTCAGGAACTTGGACACTTAGCTTGTATACACTAGTATAGTAAAGATACAGCCCTAATGGGTAGAGTTGTGAATGTGAAAACCCAGAATGCATATTCTCTTACTTGTGGAGGATGATCCCAGAGTATCTCCCCCTGTGTTAACATTGAGTCTTATTGAACATCCAGTTCAGGAATTCCTTGTGTGTGCCAAGGATTGAACTGGCTTAGACCTTGAAATATCTATGTGTTATGAAAGGAAGGTCTGTGTGTTGTGAGCGACAAGAGAAAAGGTAGAAAGAGCCCAAATTTCTGAATCCAAATCTAGTATTTGTTAACAATACAGCATTGTCTCTCTGGCCAGTGCAATTTAATACTAAATTGTTCTTTAATATTGGGTTATTCTTATTTATTTATTTATTTTTTGGCATTGGGAATTGAACCCAGGAACATTGTACCCCTGAGCTATACCCCCAGCCCTTTTTATTTTTTATTTTGAAACAAGGTCTTGCTATGTTGCTAAGCTGGCCTCGAATCCAAGATCTTGTGTTTCAACCTCCGAGGTGCTGGGATTACAGGTGTGCACCACCAAGCTCAGCTAGTAGAGGTTTATTCTGGAGTAGGTGTGTGTGTGTGTGTGTGTGTGTGTGTGTGTGTGTGTGTGTGTGTTTCTTTGGGCCTGTCAAGCACATAGCTCAATGCAAAAAGGAAAAAGGACTGTGTGTGTGGACTGACAGGTTTTCATGGCTAGGTGACAGCCTGAGCATGCCTTTGCTCCCCCGCCCCAGGACTGAGCAGCAAAAGCCTGGCAGAGCCCAGCATAGAAACCACCCCTGAGAAGAAGCTGACTTAACCCCTAGACATTTCTGGCATTTATGACTTTTTATTTTTGTCCTTGGAAGGGAGAAAAATTAGGGAGCCAAGCCCATGCGGGTTGTCAACAGGGAACGAGGAGGAAAGCAGCAACCAGAGTGTCTGAGGACTTGGACTGACATGTTTGTAGGGCTGGCAGTTTTGAAAGCAAGATAGAAATACCTCACGAGTGTGTGTGTGTGCGCACACACACACCTGAGAGTGTGTTCAAAGGGCTGTGCTGGTGGGTTCTAGAAAGAAAAGAAAATGTGGGTTAAAGAAAAAAACCTGAGCATGCATTTTTTTGTGGGGTAGTAGATCATATTTTCTGAAGGCAAAAACATAAAAGCATTGCTCACTTTGGCTACTTTTCTCTTTTTTAGCAGTTGGAATATCTTTTGTGTTTCTGGCTGCCGTCGTTTGTACGAGTGTCTTCTAAAGGTCTATATGTAAAGTTTGGTGTCCAGGATGGCAGAACTGGGAGTTTCTGTGGTCTTTTAAGAGATGGAACTACTTCTCATTGGAGATCCTTAGTTATTAGGGGCATGCCTTCAAAGAAGGTAAGAGACTCTCATCTTCTCTCTGTCTCTGTCTCTCGCTCTTTCTTCTCTGGCTCAAGATGTGAGTACTTCACTTAAACGCATACCCCTAGCTTAATGTGCTGTGCCTCCATCACTAGAAGTCCAAACCAATGGGCTGCCCAAAGTTGGGCTTAAACCTTCAACACTGTGAACCAAAATAAATCTCTCTATTCTATAAGTAGCCTGTCTCAGGTATTCTAGTATAGTGTTGGGAAGCTAGTATCCTGAACAACCATGTCCCAGGGAAAACAGGGTCCACTCAGCATTGAGATAGGAGACAATCACATTATCTATCCAACACTAGCCCCAATCATGACTCAAAGTCCATTAAGTCAATACTTGACCAAGTATGGCACTGAGCTGAGACCATGAAATTATTAGACAGACATTCTTCTCACCTCAAGTGGCACATTAAATGGACTGTTCCATTGAAACATGCAGAGGCAAACAGAATTCCCAAAGCAGACTGTGATTTAATAGCCATGCAATGGCCTCCAAGCAAACAGAATCCTTGAAAAGATTGCAAAGGCACGCATTTTAGTTTTATTTTTTTTTTAAACTACTTCTCTTTGAACATTCCTCCTTCTCAGGAGTCCAGGCTGATGGGAATGGCAACCCTGAAGATATCCAACTGAACACGTTGCTAAATGCTGGAGGCCTGTGTGTATGTGTGCACATGTATCTGTATGCGAGGGCAGAATACACAAATACTGAGAATAAATAGAGAAGAAACTCATGCAATCGATTTTGAAGTGCATTTGCTAATGCTGATTTAGCTACTTAACTTCTTGGGCTCCTATAACTACAGAATCAGACAGCATTTTTTTTTTCTTAGTTTTTTTGATCATTGCTGAATCTCAGAGAAAGAAGAGAGGAAGGCTTGGGTTCGGGTCAGATTTTATTACTTCATAATTGATCCAGACAAAAGGAAGTTTTAAAACTGGGCTTCACATAATGAGACAGAATTTATGAAATGCCCCTTGAATCTATCACCAGATACTTTTAAGAGAGAATTAATCATAGCCTCCAGAGGAGGGGAAGCTTGAGGGAGGGTGTGTGTGGCTGAGCTTGGTGGAGGGAGGGGGGGAGGGGAGGCAGTACAGGGAGATGCAGGCGAGGGCTGCAGTGAAGCTAAAGCACACAGGTTTCCGTCCTGGATTGCTTCACCATCTCTGGTCCGCTTTCCAGAGGGACTGGCATGGGTCTCTCCCTCTTCCAATCTATCCTGAGCACTGTGGCCCTGTTAATCCTCCTAAATCACTCTTGCATCTCATCACTCTCCTGCTCAAGAATTAGAGGTGGCTCCCTATTGCTTGCTAAATCAAATTCAGACTTCTCTGCCTCCCTTGCATGGATTTCTGGAATTTAGCTCCTCCTGGCCTATCCAGCTCTCAATGATTGCTTCTGACAGGCAGCTCCCTCTGTCCCAGCAGCCCAGACTCCTCCATGCTTCCTGCCCAGATTGAGCCTTTCTGACCCCAGTGCCTTTGCTGATGCTCATCTGCCTGGTGGGAATGTTATGTCTGCTTCCTCCAGCAAGTCTCCTTCCTTGTCCCTTAAGGTGCTGTATGCATGAGGTCCTGTCTTGGTCCCCATGTGTGGCCATAACAGAATCCCTGAGGCTGGGTCATTTGTAAAAGCAGAGAGCTGTTTCTTACAGTTCTGGAAGCTGGGAAGTCTGAGGATGAGAGGGCTGCATTTGGTGCATGAAAGAGAGGAGGGGGTCACAATCATCCTTTCATGTGGAACCCCTCCCACGACAACAGCACTGACCCTGGGGACCTATTGGCCTCTTACAGGTCCCGCCTCTCAACACTCTTGCACTGGGATTACGTTTCCAACACATGGATCTGGGAGAACACATTGGAATCATCACGGCAGGCTCTCCTGGATGGCCTCCATCCTCTCTGCTGTCTCTCTTCTCTAAATGTAGCAGTGTGCTGGGAAATATACGCATTCATGCGCCTACATGTTTATTATAAATTTTACTAATGTAAAGGATATGTAGTACACACTTTTTTTTTTTTTTGCGGTACTGGGGATAGATCTCAGGGGCATTCTACCTCCGAGCGATACCCCCAGCCCTATGTTTTTTTTGTTTTTATTCCTTATTTTGAAACAGGGTCTCACTAAGTTTCAGAGTGCCTCACTAGGTAGCTGAGGCTGGCCGCGAACCCGGATCCTCCGGTCTCAGCCTCCCAAATGCTGGGATTACAAGCATGCACCACCACGCCCAGCTGTAGTACACACTTTATAAATAATAAAATATGAAACTGGATATGGTGATGCATGCATACCTGCAATCCTAGTACTTGGGAAGCTGAGATGGGAGGCTTTCAGGTTCAAGGCCAACCTCAGCCACTTAGCAAGACCCTCAGCAGCTTAGTGAAACTCTGTTTCAAAATAAAATATAAAAAGGGCTGGGGGTGTATCTCGGAAGTGGGATGTCCCTGGGTTCAATCTCTGGTACCAAATAGTAATAGTAATAATAATGATGATAACAATGATGATGATGACAATAATAATAAATATACGATAGTCTTTATTATAAGCTTTATGTAGCTTGTCTTCTTGGAACATTGAGTGATCTGGTATGGCTGGAAATGGAACCTGTGATGCGAATAGCAGGAGATGAGAATATTTGGGATGGCTGGAAGAAGACAGCAAAGCATCTATAATCACTTACCCAAAACTCCAACATTAAATGCTTCCCCCCTTTTTTTTTTCTGGGTGTATATTTTCAAAATGTTTGTGAAGATGAATCTTAATTTTCACCCATCTAAGTCTGACTCATTTATCTGCAATGCAAACTATGGTGAGAGCCAGAGGAAGAAGAACATTTTCATTTCCTATGACTAGACTAGTTGGATTATTGTGGATTCTTGGCATTGGTTTCGTATCCAAGAAAGTACATGGGAATATTGTGGCTTTTTAAAAAATACTCAACTCTTTTGATCTCTGTTTTTCTGGACATTGGGACATAGGACTTTTGCTCCCCAGTATTCAGGCAGGCTGACAGAGAAAGCCCAGAATGGTGAAGAATTTAAAGAATGTTAAGGATCATATACTTAATATCTTTTGGAGTCACACAATTGACCTGAAGTTGGGACTAAATGGAAGGTCCAGTTACTCTGACTTTCTGTCCAGGCATTTGCCCACTAAATCTGTAATTCCACCTTAATTTCCAAGCCCTGGCCACATATGATGCACCCCAGTGGAGCTTTCTGCAGCACAGTGATGTGGAACACATTAGAAATGTCAGAGGACTTCGTGTGACTCACAGGATTGGGTTGGCTGGCCTAAAATGTGGAGCCAGCTTGAGCTAGGAGCACCCAACTGTCTGAAAAAAGGTCAAAACCTGGTCAGAAATGCTTTGGAATCCAAACCTTTTGAGCCCCAGGACCATAAAAGGAAGATCTTAAGAAATTGTTTCACTTTGTGTACGTCGGGCATGTTCAATTAATAGGAGAGCAGATTGGTTTCCAAACATACGGAAGAGATTTTCATCAAAAGAAGGACTTTTTATTGGGTTTCCAATTTCTGGTTGTTGCCTGTCACTTGATATCAAATATCTGATTTTCGAGATTCTTTTAAGCCAAGCGGAAAAGTAGATCAAACTGCTTTCTCTCCCAAGATGGGATGGAAGTGCGTTTGTGGGGTTCATCGAGCACACAGCCTCCTCAGCGATGTTGTGGCTTGGGAGGATGGGCAATGGTAGGTAAGCACAGTCATGGTTCAGGCAGGAAAGGCTGGGGACTCCAAGGGGGGAAGGATTCCTGATTCCATGGAGCACTGCAGAAGAAATCCAGAAAGAAGAAAGCAGAGGAAGGCTTGAGAAAAACCACCTAGAGCCACGTGGCTGTGTGTATCGGGGTTACCTGTGATGAACAGGTGGTAGGAGATGCTTTTTTATTTTTATTTTTTTTGTGTGTGTTTCTCTTATTGGTGCACTGTAACCATACATCTTGATGAAGTTCAGGGTGATAGAGGCATGCACACAGCACTCGCTGAGCTCTCCCCCAGTCCCCACCCCGTTCCCTCTCCCTCCCCACCTTCCCGTGCTCAGCACAGTGATTGGCTTTGATAAGTTTGTGTATGTATAATATGTCCATTGAGGTGTTTCCCTCTTCAAGTCTTCCTCCCCCCTCCCATCTCCCTCAGTTAGGTCCCCTCCTTCACTGCACTAAGGTTTCTCCTCCTCTGTCTAGAGTCCCTCCTGTGTCTCAGTTCTCCCTCGCTTCTGCATATGAGGGGGAACATCTGACCCTTCACTTTTTGTGACTGACTAATCTTACTTAGCATAACATTCTCCATTTCCATCCATTCCCCTGAAAATGACATGATTTTGTTCATCTCTAGGGCTGAGTAGAATTCCATTGTGTATATATATATTCCATAATTTGTAATCCATTCATCTGTTGATGGACATCTCGGCTGGTTCCATAGTTTGGCAATTATGAATTGGGCAGTTATAAACATAGATGCACACACATTACTGTGGTAGTTTGGTTTCCATTCTTCTAGGTAGATACCCAGGAGTGGTATAGCTGGATCCTATGGTAGGTTCATTCCCCTTCTTCTAAGGACCCTCCACACTGTTTTCCAAAGTGTTTGCACTAATTTGCAATCCCACCAACAATGTATCTATATGGAGACACCACCTCAATTTCAGTTTGACAGGTACCTCCCTCCCTCTGTCCTTCCCATTTACCTTTAGAACTCTCAAATGACCCTGCTTGGTTTTCCATGGTTATGCCATGGTTATGCCTTGGTTATGCCTCATAGTCTCTATGTTCAAGAGGAAGAGTGAAGGGGAAAATGAGTGGGCTGGACTCCAACCCCGACTCGGCCTCAGGAAGAGAAATCGTTGCAGATTCTGCTCACAATATGGACCCTAACGTCGGAGGCCAGATCTGACCTGGGGCTGGTTCTTGCATCCAAGTTCACCTCCACTGTAGCAAGTATTACGTGGCTGTCAGGTTCTGGTTATTCATATTTTGCTCTATTGGACTTGATGGTCATCACTTCTCATTCATCTATGTCCAGCCACAAACACAATCACTATTAGGTGAATGCCTTTTTAAAAATGAGTTGGGGCCGGGCGTGGTGGCGCATGCTTGTAATCCCAGCATTCGGGAGGCTGAGACCGGAGGATCCGGGTTCGCGGCCAGCCTCAGCTACCTAGTGAGGCACTCCGCAACTTAGTGAGACCTGGTTTCAAAATAAAGAATAAAAAATAGGGCTGGGGATGTAGCTCGGAGGTAGAATGCCCCTGAGTTCCATCCCCAGTACCGCAAAAAAAAAAAAAAAAAAA
>PVLC010022829.1:0-26306 GCA_004027655.1 Graphiurus murinus | reverse complement strand
TTTTTTTTTTTTTTTTTTTTTTTTTTTGCGGTACTGGGGATTGAACTCAGAGGCGTTCTACCTTCGAGTTACACCCCCAGCCCTACTATTTTTTACTCTTTATTTCGAAACCGGGTCTCACTAAGTTGCGGAATGCCTCACTAGGTAGCTGAGGTTGGCCGCGAACCCGGATCCTCCGGTCTCAGCCTCCCGAATGCTGGGATTACAAGCGTGCGCCACCACGCCCGGCTTATTTTTATATTTTTGTTGCATTTTAAAAGTTCCTTTTCTAAAAGCATTTATTAGATACTGATATATTTTTAGTAAGAAGAAAGCCAAGAATTATTTTTGAAAGTATACTAATAAGTATTATCAAATTAAACTCGAATAGGCTGAGTGGTACTATAAAATATTCAGTATAAAAATAATCAGGAGAGTTATAGACTTATAAGGTAGATTGAGGCAAACTGGCCAAGTTAAATAAGGGCAAACTTTTGGTCAGAACTCTCATTTTGAATGATATCAAAGCACAAAGATCTTACCATACAAACATACCCCAACTATTGAAAATGTAAGCCAGACTAGAAAATATTCATGTGACTGTGTAGCAAGTATGTTACTATAATCTGATACCATAATATTGAATATTTGCCTCAAAATATTGTTTAACATTAAATAACATAAAACACTACCATGGAGGTAACATGATTCAGAAGTAAGGTACTCTCCACTTTGCAGTCCTGCAGATGAAATGAGAGGGTCCACGCACCACGTACACAAGTGTGATGCTCAAATGTGGTAACAGGTACACAGCACAGTCCCTGTTCTATGCAGGACTGACTTAATATAGTGCTGTTCAGTTTGAAAATATTTCCTTCCAAATCTGTTTTAGTATTGAATAGCACAATAAAGGAGTTTTTCAGAGCTTTTACTTTAGAAGTCAGGAAAGAACTGAGCATGTTGTAGGGTATCAGGCAGGAGTTAGAGGTTGACTAAAAGTTCATGATGAATGGAAGAGCCCAACATGTGTCAATGGGAGGAAAGGTGGTTGGTCTTGCACTCAGGCAGGGGTTGGTCTTGAAGATACATTGGGAAACAAACAAACAAACAAGAGAAAAGAAAAAAAACAAAGGTGGCTGTCTAAAGATTCTTTATAGTCTTGGGTAAGTTGTAACTAAAGTCAATTTGTAAGAGTGAATTAGGTGGTCACACCAAAATAGGTTCATAATTGTCATGTAATATCTATCCCATGTAAATATCCCATGACATATCTATCCCAATAAAATAGAAATCTGTCTCTGTGTTTTCACATAAAACATTCTCTGTGTCTCAATGTTTTCATGGAAAACAGTTATATTTACATCAAACTAAAAATATATAAAGTACAAAAGAAATGAAATAAAAAATCAAGTCATTTCAGCACTTAAAAAATAGATGGAAAAGCTAAATATTCAGACACTTTACTGACATAAATATCCAGAATATTTTCCACTTTACTGTTTCACAATACCTGTTCATTTTGGATCCTTAAATTTTCACTTTCAATCCTTTTTATCCTGTGCATTTCATGTAAATACACATTTTTCTTTTCTAACCACTCCTGTGATAATAAGAATAAGGTTATATGCTATTCAAAGTAGCCCAAATGAATTAGAATTCTAATTTCTGAAATATTTGATTAAAAATTTGAAAAAGAGAACATAAAATTTGTAAATTTTATATACTGTGGGATTATTCTTAAAATAATATCCTAATAGAGATGAGTAGTACTGAAAAACTCAGTATTAGCAATACAGACTTTAAATATATTAACATTTTTTCTGAAGTTTACTTGTACCATTTCTAAAGTCTAGTATTTTGTATAACAAACAAGACAACAAAAGCATCTTACTGAAATTGTGAAAGAAATTTAGGAAAATCCTGTGCTGTGTAAGTCTAATGACATCTCAGGAGAGTCGTTTTTGTTTTGTTTGTACGTTTATTGAAATTGAGATTAAACCCAGGGGTATTCTACCACCATGCCATACCCACAGCCCTTATTTTTATTTTGAAACAGGGTCTCCTCTCACTAAGTTACTGCTTGTTGCTGTGGCTTTGAACCTGTGATTCTCCTGTTTCAGGCTCCCAAGTACTGGGATTTTAGGTGTGCATTACTGCACTGGCCAAAAAAATTTTAAAAACTTTTTTTCTTCATAAATAGTATAAATGTTAAAGGGAAAGAGGATAAAACATATAGATCGTACAACATTTTGACATTTGCCACATCTCTATAGGTTAAAATAACATCTTCTCTTTAATTAAAAACTACGATAAGTTTTAAAAAGTGAGGAATAATTTAGTAAAATAGCATTGGATTGCCCATGTATTACAAAGGGCAATCTTTCCTAATAAAAGTAAGTATTGAAGCATCATTTTCTGGGTCTAGTGGGCTAAGTCAATGGCGAGCACATGCACTCAAACAGTGTGAGGCCCTTGGTTCAAAAAAAAGCCCCACTGACACACGTATCAAACCATCTTTTTACCTGATAAACAGCTGCCCTTATGTGATCTGCTCTGTCAGGTTCTATGTTCTGTTTCTGTGAGGGCTTTTGGTCCAACACTTTCAATGTCCCTAAATAGTGAGAAGAGGTAGGTGTCGATGGAGTTCTTCTTATAGAACTGGATTTCTTTAAAAACTCAGAGGTCATTAATCTGAAAAGTTCCAAATGAATTAAGATAAAGTATTACAATTGCATCTGGCAGAAGTGAGATCTGTTAGAATATGTGACTACTGTATTTGAAATATATATATTGACTGAACCCAGGGATGCTCTACCACTGGGCTATACCCCCAGCCCTATTGTACTTTTTCATTTTGAGATAGTGTGTTACTAAGTTGCAGAGAATGGCCTCGAACCTGGGATCCCACTGTCCCAGGCTCTCAAGTACTGGAATTACAGAAATGTGACACAGTGCATAGCTAAATTACAGTTTAATTGAATAAACTATAATTACTGAAAATGAGATAGGTAAAAAGTAGTCTTTTCTTAGTATATAAAGAGTCCTATTCAGCATAACTTTAATGTATGTAACAGTAAATGATATATTTTTAAATGATTTTTTTAGGTATTTGTAATTAGGATCTTTCAAAGAAACATGAACCATATATCAAGTTATGTGGAGAAAATGATAGTAACAAAGTGAGTTTTAATCACTATTAATGTTTTCTTATATTACTTTATTACATAAACCATTCTAAATATAAAGTTAGAAAAAAGAGTATCTTCTGCTTCAGGGAAAATCTGGCCTATCCAGTTTGGGTGACTAAAGCTTACCGCACCACAGCCTTACTCATTCATCTGCAAATTGGCTATGCCTACTTTCCTGCTCCAATGACAGAACTCAGAGGTTACAACAGAGATGAAAATGCTTATAAAGCTTAAAATATGTACTTGTCATTTACAGAAAAATCTGGCTGGCCCTGCTCCATTTGGTTAATAATAATTTAAAAGATTCAGAAAGTTTCAATTAGCACTCTTGGGTTTGCAACATCCACCTGCAGCAGCGTGGATGAACCTATGTGGATTCTTGCTATTTTAATAAGAATCCACTTACTCCACAGAACCTGAACACTTCAAATACAATTTTTTTGTGGTAGAAGAAGGTATGGATAGAGAAGACAATGGTGGACTTCAGCTCTATTACCACTTTATATCTACTGTCTCAGCAAAATCAGAAGCAGCTCTATCTTAGGAGCTGTGCAGTGACATTAGGGAAGAAGAGAAACATCCTTAGATGGAGAATCCTGGAGATAAAAGCTGTTGTATAAACATTCCAGGCATTAAGACAATCAGTAAGAGACTTGGATATTTCATTAATTAGTTGCTATGAAAAAAAACAGAATCAACTGTGAGGTTTAATCAAGAAGTATCTACTCCATTCATCTTATGAGATAAAAATTAAGAGAAAATCCATACCAAATGAAATTTACTTTATGGGATTTAAGTTTAAATGAATTTTGCTAGAATGCAAACTCATAAATGAGGGAAGCTGGTAACTTTATTACCTGCCAGATGCACTGGTTGCTCTATTATTTGTTGACTTTTTATTCTTCATGTTTTTATCTTCAATCGTTTTCTATTAAACAGAAAATGCCATAGATGGATTATTATTCATTATCACAGTTAGGCTTAGAGGCTAAACTGTCAGCAAATCAAATCAATATTTTTTTAATGCACCTAGGATGTATCAAGCACAGTAGGCACTGGGGATCAATCAATTCATGGAATGCCTTTAAGGATAATACCTTTCAGAGGAGGGTGTCTGACAATAATCACTCATGAAGAAGCTAAGACTGCAGACAGTGACAGAGGGTGACAGGGTGGGACTGAGGGGCTGCTCTAGTGAAGTTGGTTTGGGAGTATCTCTCCAAAGGGAAGGCATCAGGCTCAGAATGCTGAATGGACAGGGCCTCTAGGAAGGTCTACAGAAAGAAGTGCTTAGAGTCTAAAAGGGTAGATGGTGCTGAAACACAGTGAGTAGTTGGGGAGAAGAGGAATGTGTGACCGGAGAAGAATCATGTGAGGTCACTAGGTAATGGTGAGGAGTTTGGATTTCTTTTTTCTCATGGTGAGAAACCAACAAAAAGACTTCAAAAGGGGTATGATTAGATTCAGACCCAGGAAAGATTACTCAAGAGAGAGTAAGAACAAAGTCAGGAGTCTAATCAAAGGAAATATGTTACAATCTTACTTGTGATGTTCAAATTGCTTATTCTAATTATAATTATCTCATTAGACATTCCTATGATTCTGTCTACATTCTTCCATCTAACTTATTTTACACAGATGGGTGGGTGGGTAACAATAAAGCCAGATCACAGATGTGTTTTTTCTAGGGAAGGTAGCAAAAGATGATATTCCTGGAGCATGGTTTAGTGATCCTTTTCCATGAATTGTAATAAGAAGCTATACTTTACATTAGGAAAGTCTTGCTCAATCACCAGTTCTCACATAGCACTATTTTCTTCCCCTAGTAATAAATAAACATAGTAGCTTGCTAGCTGCTAATTGCAGCTATAAGAGAGAAATATTAAATTCAGGAGAAATAAAGATTAAAAATGGTATTCTATAAATTTTAAAAATACAGCTCTCTGGTACAATTAAGTGTAGTCCTACACACTCCAAATGTGTTCAATCCCCAGAACCGCAAAAAAAATAAATAAATAAATAAATAAAAAATAAAAAGGCCTGGGTGTTAATAAACATTTTGTAAATATTTTCATTAAAATTTTTAAAATGATACTCAGAGAAATAACTTTCGCTAACTCAAAACCTCAGAAATTGTTCCACACAGGTCATCTTTATACTGTAAAGACTTACAGAAACCAATACACGTATAGGTATTTCTGATCATATTCCTCTAATAATATTTAATGAAACACTGGGTTTCATTATACTACCTTTAAATCTTTCTTGAAGATAAAGTTCTACTGAATTAAGTAAGAACCATTAGATAATATAAATAACACTATCAAAAGATGAATTTACCAGAGGTAATAGAGAGGAATATAACATGGAAGATAAAATATTTTGAAGTTCTTTTTCAAGTTTTAAGCTATAGTTCAAATAGTGTAAGTTTATAGAAATACCTTTGCAGATTCCATTGCATGAGTGGTTATTAGGATACTTTGGGATTTAAATAGGGGGGGATCAACTGTTAAGTCACCATCTATCATCAGTCCAGACTTCTCCTTTTCTTCTTCAAGGTCATTAGCAGTCACTTGAATGTCCTTGGGTTTCTCAAGTTCAGCAGTATCACAGGCTATCAGAACTGAATTCTCTTCATTTTCACTAGATTTCAAGGAATTATAGTTTTCAGGGAATTCTTCACTCTGATCTATTTTGAGAAGGAATAATAGTACAAAAACTTCCTTTCAAATTAATGAAGTGGACAACAGACTCAGTTACTTTCCCTTAAATGAACAGTGTGCATAATCTCTCTTTTTCTTGCAAACTAAAATATGGAAAAAACTATCATAGTAAACTTGGATACATTTTTCTAAAAATGTGACCTATGAATCCAGGTGTGGTGGCACACACTTGTAATCCCAGTACTTGGCAGGCTGAGACAGGAGGATCTGGGTTCATGGCCAGCCTCAGCTACCTAATGAGGCACTCCGCAATTTAGTGAGACCCTGTTTCAAAATAAAGAATAAAAAATAGGGCTGAGGGTATAGTTCAGAGGTAGAATGCCTCTGAGTTCAATCCCCAGTACCGCAAAAAGAAAGAAAGAAAGAAAGAAAGAAAGAAAGAAAGAAAGAAAGAAAGAAAGAAAGAAAGAAAGAAAGAAAGAATAAAAAATAGGGCTGGGGATGTAGCTCGGAGGTAGAATGCACCTGGGTTCAATAACCAGTACTGCAAAAAAAAAAAAAAAAAGTGACCTGTGAAAGAAAAATGGCTACTTTAGTTTAATGAAACACTAAAAAAAACTCTAAAAATGCATATTCATAATTAAAATAGAGTTATGACCCCCTCAAAGAGCTGGTTGATGTATAAACCAAGTAACTGAGATGGCAGTATATTCCAGAGCCTGTGTGTTCTTGGCTGGAAAAACAAGCTATGCAAATTGAAAACACATATCTCTGTGCCACTGCAGATCCCAGCAGTACAGGTGAATTGCATGGATGCAGGGGAAACAAGACTTGATGTGCTTTCATTCAGAAAGTAAAGCCCGTCTCAAGTTGGTTCTAACCCTGCAACGATGGCACACTGCCTCTCATGCCAAAGGGGCACTGTGGGCAGGTATTACCCTCACACTCCAAGGGACAGATTCACGCTCTGGCATAAGGGGACTCAGTTTTGCTTTCATTGAATTGCTTCTGTTCTTCTGACCCTGCCACACTTCAGAATACTCAACAGAAAGAAAGCATCATTCTCTCTAGGGATCACTGACTTTAATTTTACCAGGATCTACCTCCTGGCCCCAGCTGTATCTTCACTGCTGAAAGTCTTAATCCTGCCACTTTCATGATGGCTATTATTATTATTTTTTTTAACTTATCTGGAGGTTAAGTAGGTTTAAACTCACTTAATCATTACAGTTATATATTCCTATTTGAAGAGTGACTATGACTCAATTCATTATTGGATTCTTGGGAACTGTTAATCTTTTTTTTTTTTTTTTTTTTTTTTGCGGTACTGGGGATTGAACTCAGGGGCATTCTACCTCCGAGCTACACCCCCAGCCCCTTTTTATTCTTTATTTTGAAACAGAGTCTCACTGAGTTGCGGAGTGCCTCACTAGGTAGCTGAGGCTGGCCGTGAACCTGGATCCTCAGGTCTCAGCCTCCCGAATGCTGGGATTACAAGTGTGCGCCACCACGCCCGGCTTAATCTTTTTGATGAAAAAAAAACAAAGACTGTGGAGTCAAAGATTCAAACTATGGCTCGAACCCTAGCCTTGGGTATGTTTCCCAATATGTCTGTACTTCAGTTTCTCTTACCTATAAAATGACAAAAATTATACTACACAGTAAACACTTAATAAATGCTAGTTACATATCCAGGCATATAAATAGTTATGCCTGAGCCAGGCATGGTGTCACATGCTTGTACTCCCAGTACTTGAGAGGCTGAGACAGGATGATTACAGGTTCCAGGATAGCCTCAGCTACTTACTGAGGCCCTCTGCAACTTAGTGAGACTCTGTTTTCAAATAAAGAATAAAAAATAAAGTTGGAGATGTAGATCAGAGGTAGAATACCCCTGGGTTCAATCGCCAGGACTGCAAAAAATAAATTAAACAAACAAACAAACAACTATGCCTCATAGCTCTTATTAAGCCCTAAGTAAACAAGTTAGATTAACAATTTCATGCTTCATATTTACTCTGTGCTTACCATGGTATTGTTCTAAGTGCTTTATTAGAACATTATTAATTTGTCTAATTGTCACCATCACCCTGCAGTAGACTACTTCTATTACTTGCATTTTAAAGACCAACAGCTAAGGCCAGGGGCCCGCTGATTTACTCAGGTAGTAGTGACTGGATTCAAAGCTAGCTTAGTCTAATTCTAAAAGTCCACTTAGCCATAATGTTGTGCTGAATAGATTATCACAGCAACACAAATCTTAAGAGTTTCACCTCAAGTGATCATTTCACTTGTGCTCGGAACTAGGCCAGTGGATAAAGTACTCTGTCACTTAATTTTCACAACAGCCTTTGAGATAGGTGATTGGAGAAACTGAAGCACTGAGAGATTAAGTTTCCCATTTAAAGTTACATAGTCAATTGCATAATGGGGATTGCAATTTAGGCAAACACAAATATTTATTTCCCCTATAACTATGCAAAACATCGTTTCTCTTATGAACTAGGTTCTAAGCAATATGCAGTTCACAAAATAAGACACAATAATGGGATATACATACCTTTTATAGGTGCTTTCTCCTCAGATTCCAGTGTAAAGGAATTTCCAAGGCTTTCTTCAAGGGCTGTCGATGATAAACTTGTAAACAATGGATCCTGTTTTTTAAAAAAATGTATTTACCTTGTAAGTTCAGCTTGGAAGATTTGTGGGGGCAATATCAATATTAAAACTATTTCATTCATAACTTCGAAATCTGCATTATTACAGTTTACTGCTGAAATATCCAAAGCATTCAGCTACTGAAAGTGAGCAAATATGTTTTACTTTCAAGCCTCAAGGTCTTGGTCAGTAAAAGGAATCACTAAAAGAGTTATTTTAGTTGCTTACACATCACTCCATATTTATTTTCAGCAATTTTAAAAACTGCTGCTCTAAAAATTAAATCTCTTATAAATATTTAGGGGAAAGATTTGACTTTTTAAATATGTTTTTATTGGTGCATTGTAATTATACACCATGGTAAAGTTCAAAGTGATACAAACTTACCTGCACACAGCACGTGGTGTGCTTCCCTCGCCTCCCACTGTGCTTCTCCCCAGCTCTCACCCCTCCCTGCACATGTTTGAGATTGGTGATACCTTCATCTATAGACACAGCATTATTTGAACTATTTCTGTCATCAGACCTCCTTTTTTCCCTCCTAACCTCCCAACCCAATCAGCTTTCACTATTCTACTGGTCTTTCTCCTCATTTATCTGAAGTCACTTTTGTTTACTATTTTCTCTCTAGCTTCCATGTATGAGAAAAGATTCTGATGTCTCTTTCTACAATTCTCTTTTTAAGGATATTATGAAGAAGACAGCAGGTAAAACCTTCAGTTTCAAAAAAAAATTACTAGTTGTTCCAATAAAAGCAATTTATAAAACCAAGTAGACAGCTACTTCCAGAACATTGTAGGTAGGAAATGCACATTGACTTTGTGCACTTGAGCTTTCCTCAAAAATCTGAAATGAAATTACTACATGTGTATCTAAAATAAACATCTTTACAGACCAATATCAGAGCCTAAAGGTGATGATATGATTTAAGAAGTTTAATTTTTTTGCTCAAATAGTAATGTTTTAATTTTATTTCCCACACTATTTTATGTGTTTTATATCTTCAAATCAATGAATGGGAAACATTTAGGAAAATGGCTGAGAGATACTGGATTCTATCTTGAAAGGCAAAGTTTCATTTGTGGGCATTTGCAATTTAGATTTTTTATTGCAAGCCTTCTCCAATTTGTGCAATTCACATGGTAGAAAGCTACAGACATGCTTGACAGGCTTGAGGGGACAGAGGAGTCAATAAGTTTGGGGAGGCACAGCAGAGGACAGAAGCTACACACTCTGCATCTGAAATTCACCTACAACCTTCGTTTCTCTCTATGTGGCATAAAGACCTCAGAGGAATCTGTGAAACCATGTAAGCTAAAAGGACTAAGTGGAGATTTCAGTTAATATCCATTGCAAGAAAGAAAGAGCCATGTTATCTGCTTGTTAGAAAAGATGCTCAGAGATCTTTCACAGTATCCTGTATTCAATCAAAAGTAACTAAGTAGAAGAAACAGAAAACATTGACACATACTCATAAATAAATTAAGCAAAAGAACAGTACATAGAAACCAACCCAGAGATGAGTCAAATGCTACAGCAAGCAAATAAGGACTCTAAGGTAATTATAAATATTTTCAAGCACTTTAAAGAAAATATATGCATGACAGCTAAACAGATGGCAATCTTAGACATACAGAAAATACAAAAATACCAATGGAAATTCTATAATTGATATCTATAATAACTGAAACAGAAATCCACTGGATGGACTAAGTAGCAGATAAGAAATGATAGAAAAAGTCAGAGAATTTGAAGATCAGATAATAAAAATTGTCCAGTCTGAAAAATAAATAGGAAAACAAATTAAAGAAACATGAACAGAACCTCAGAGATCAGTGAAATCTTTGAAAAAATTCAATATATGTGCCTCTGGTGTCCCAAAACAAAAGGAAAGGAAAATAGGGTAGCATTTTTTTTTTACCTCCCACTAAAAAATAAACAAATAAAAACCACCAAAAAACTCAAAACTTCCCATTTCTATAGATATTTATTCTCTAGTTCTTTAAAAGTTTAAGATGAAGATTTTCAAATGCTCTTTAATGAAAAGTTATAACATTATGATGTGGAAATTATATGACATGCAGATGTAATACATTTGACAGCAGCAGTGCAATGGACGAGATAGTCTGGGGAACTGCAATGTTGCAAGGTTTCTATATCAAATGTGAAATATCATATTACCAATTCTGTAATGCAAAAGGAAGAGCTAAAATCCAACAAGATAATCAAAATGTAAAACCAAAAATACATGATTAATTCTTCAAAAAAGGCAGGAAAAACAGGAAAGGAGTAACAAGAACACAAAAAGGATAAAGAGAAAACATCCGCAATAGACTGGTCTTAATCCCAACAATATCAGTATGCATACTAAAAGTAAATGGACAAAACTCTCATAAATGAACTAAACACTAGAATAAAAAGCATAGATTGTCAGACTTGATAGAAAAAGTGACTCAAAACTATATTTATAAGAGATTCATTTCAAGTAAAAGACATAATTAGTTTGAAAAGAAACAGAAAAATATATACTATGCAAGCGCTAGTCATCGAAAAGATGAAGTATCAGACAAAATGAACTGCAAGGTAAGGAATATTACCAGAGATAGACGTTTCATAATGATCAAAAAGGTGAAGATGTCATAATAATAGCAGAGTTTTAAAATACAGAACTAAAGGATATACAGACAGATCTACAAACATAACTGGAGATTTCAACTCTCCTAAGTTGGCAATTGGTAAGTCAACTAGCCAAAAATTCAGTAAGGACAGAGAAGATGTGTGTGAAACTACCAACCACTTTGACCAAACTAAAATGACAAAATATTATATCCAACACCTGTAAAACTTTGCCAATGCAATAGAAATGCCACAGAATACACTTAGAGTGGGCTATTAACAATGCTTAAAAATTTGAAATCATAAAAGATAGTCTCTGAGCCATACTAAATTTATAATCAACAGCAAAATTAAATATACAGAAGGTCCAAAAATCTTAAAATAAAATCATTCAACACATACACAAAACAAATAAGAAACAGTTGCTTAAAAAAGAGAACATATGTAAAGTTAGAAAATGTGTATAAAAAACGATAATGAAAATAAAAGGTACTAAAAAACTGAGATGCCAAAGCGGTGCACAGAAGGAAATTACAGCTTTCAGTAGTTTCAGTAGAGAATAAAATATTTAAAAGTGAAAGGCAATACTTTTAAACTTAAAGCAAATTAAATCCCCAAAAAGTAAAAGAAACTCTAAAGCCTGACAATCAGTACCATTGGAAGCAAACAATAGAGAACATTATCAAGGCCATAGTCAATGCACGGGAAAGTGTAATAAAACTAAGCAATGCCCACCAGGATTCAACAGAAAAGACAAAACTCGTAAATAGAAATGAAAGATGGAATGCCATGATAATACCATGGTCATCAAAAGGATAGGGACTATCAAGAATAACTATGTTTATAGATTAAAGTCTCAGATGTAATGAACAAATTTCTTAAACACAGATTACCAAACTGATGAAATAGAAAATCTCAATACCAAAATATCTGTTTAAAATATAAAATTTAATGCAAAGATCTCTTTACAAAAAAAATTCCAGGCCCATGCCACTTTACTAGTGAATCTGCTCACTTTATGAAAAAAATGATAACAATTTTTTTTTCTTTTTTCTTTTTTTTTGCTGTACTAGGGATTGAACTCAGGGGCATTCTACCTCCGAGCTACCTCCAGCCCTACTTTTTTTTTTTTTTATTCTTTATTTTGAAACAGGGTCTCCCTAAGTTGTGGAGGGCCTCACTATGTAGCTGAGACTGGCCGTGAACCTGGATCCTCTGATCTCAGCCTCCCAAATGCTGGGATTACAAGCATGCGCCACCACTCCTGGCTGATACCAAATTTTATATTAAATGTTTTGAAAATTAAAAGGAAGAGACACTCCCTAACTTAACTGATACTCAAATCTGATAACATTACAAGAAAAAAGTTATTGATCAATAATCTTCATAAATATATGTAGAAGTCTGAAAATATTACCAAATAAATTCCACGTGCTTTGATCAACCCAAGTTTATGTAAGGATACTCAGTCAGTTTGATAAATGATTATTAATCATGTACATAGACACACCACATACAAGCACAAAGAGCAAAAGTGGGAGGTGAGGATGTAATAAGGAAACACTTGTAGCTAGCTCATCCTTTCCATATTTGGCTGTGATATGTATATGACTGTGCTACAGTTTGGGTCTTAAATGTCCCCCAAAGGCCTATGTGTTACAGGCCTGAAACCCAGCCTGTGGTACCACCAGGAGGTAGTAAAACCTTTAAGAGGTAGACTAGTAAGAGGAACTTAGGTCACTGAGGTTGTGCCCTTGAAGGGGATATTGGGACCCTGGCCTCTCTTCTCCCTCTCTGCTTAACCACTATGAAGTGAATAGACCTCCTCTAGAGTTCACTCCTACCATGATGGAGTGTCCTGCTTCAGGCCCAAAGCAACCACAGACTAAATCTCCAAAACTATGAGCCAAGATAAACTTTTCCTTCTTTTAAGTCTATTATCTCAGGCATTTTGTTATAGTGATAGAAAACTGACTAGTACAGACTGTATGGCAGAAGGGGAAGGCACAGTGCCAAATGAGAGTTTATACAAAGATAAAGAAACTTGAGTATGGCTAAATGTGATGGAACAGATCAATGAAGTTCCAAAGGTTATATATACGGGGAAGATTACAAAAAGAGACAGGAAATTCCAGAAAAGATGGACTTAGATTCAGAGGATAGTCACAAAGACTTTTATAATGAGGAATATGGAACATTTAGATTGCTAAAAATATAAGTATCTAGCAATAAGGGAATAATTATATATTATGGGCTTATGGGCTATGTTACAGACCTTAACGTAGTCTTATGATTACCTAGCAGCATGGACACACACCATAACTTAATGCTAAGAGACAAAACACTATAAATGATAAATTAATGACACAAATAGGAAAAAATCCCTGAGGGGAAGAAAAATCGTAGACATCATTGACATTATGTGGTGGGATTACGGCTGGATATTTTTCTATTAAATTATTTGTCAGAGTGTGATGCTACTTTTAAAACTTTAAAAATTCTTTCTCATTTCTTAATCAAGGGACATAAAAATGTTAGAAAATAGCCATTTAAAGTTAGGTGTCTATTCCTGTTTAAGTTGTGTGCCCCTCAAATTCAGGACCACCCACAGACCTTATTTAGAAAAGGTATTTGCAGATGTAATTAGTTAAGATGATGAATTTGATTAGAGCTTTAAATCTGACGGTATTTTTTAGAGAAAGAAGAGGGAAACACAAAGGAGACACAGGAAGGCCATGTTGTGGTGAAGGAGGGGATTGTGAGATGCATCTGAAAAGCAGGGCATGCCTTGGACTGCTGAAGTCATCCAAAGCTGGGGACTCTTCCCTGAAGCCTGTGGAGGGGATACAGCCCTGTTGATTTACGACTTTTGGCTTTCAAAACTGAGAGAATAAATTTCTGTCATTTTTGGTCTCCCAGTTTGTGTCAATCTGTTAGAGCAACCACAGGAAACTAATTCAATATTCAGTTGATCAGATAATAATATTAAATATAAAATAATTGTCTGGGTTTCTTCTCTTGATTTTCAGAACTAAGAAACTGCAAAGAACTGCTGAAGAAAATGTGAAACAGTAGCCCACTGTTCTTCCTAATACTTCAAGTCTGGGTTAGAGGCATTCGCTCACTTAGTTGTGGTGCCAAGGAGCTTCTTCTTGGTCCCTTCTTTACCACCTCCCAGAGAGCAGATCCTTATATACAAATATTGCAGATGAGAGGTAAGGAAAAGAAAGGAGATTGGCCAGGTAACATCTAGTTCATTTTGCCTGATCTGCCCAAGCAGATTATGAAGGAAGAATGTTCTTTTCATATATTTCCCTTCTAAAATGTGAGGTAGTAACTCACTTCCCATAGTAAAATATAAATGGGACGAACAGTCTCCTTTACTAACAATACAAAGTAAACTTTTTGATGCAAACTTGAGTTCTATTTAACTTCACTTTAGCATATCCAAAAGAATATAAAACAGTGCCGTGAACATTCAATATACATTTGTTGAATGAGTAAAACCAAATGTGTAAAATGACACTATACTGTCCTTAGGCATAAATTACACAACTCAAAGATGTACAGGTAAAATATCAATATAAAAAGAAACAGTATAGCCGGGGGTGGTGGCTCATGCTTGTAATCCCAGCATTTGGGAGGCTGAGACCAGAGGATCTGGGTTTGTGGCCAGCCTCAGCTACCTAGTGAGGCACTCCACAACTTAGTGAGACCCTGTTTCAAAATAAAGAATAAAAAATAGGGCTGGGGGTGTAGCTTGGCGGTAGAATGCCCCTGAGTTCAATCCCCAGTACCACAAAAAAAAAAAAAAAAAAAAAAGAAAAAGAAATAGTATTATACAATCTCAGAAGAGCAAAATTATTTTAAATTTTGCTTTTTCTGAAATTGGATGCATTTTACAATCACTTAAAAACTATGGCTAAATTGGAAGTATATTCTTTCTCAGTGGAGAAAAATAAAATAATGCTACATCTTATAATTGATGGAGTTTTAGACTCAGTGGAATACAATATATTAACAAATACTTCGAAAATTATTTCTTTGTCACTTATAGAAGCAAACATGTAAAAAACATACATACAAAGGCATGCACACAATTCATATTCTCCCCTCCCTCCCATCCATCCATCCATCCATCCATCCATCCATCCATCCATCCATCCATCCATCCTAATAATCAGATGCAAAGGCCTGACTTTAAGATCATAATTCAACAGTACAGCAGTAGTGCTAACCTCAAGACCAAGGTTTTCAGGGAATGCTTTTTTCTCAGCTTCTAACTGTCTGCCATTCAGTCTTGGAAGGGAAGAAGGTGCAGACTCTAAGTCTTCACTGAGGGTGGTTTCTTTACATTCTCCTAGTCCTTCTTTCTCCTCCATGTGCTTATTCTTTTTAAACATGCTCCTTGGCCGAGGTAAAGGTTTAAAGTGGTCATCTGTTTCAAGGCTGCTGCTATTTTCTGCAGAAAAAAAAAATGCTTTAAGATGACTGGACAAAATAATAAATGAATAAATCAATCAGTAAATAATAATAAAAATGACCATGGCTTCAACCACTCCCCCAATACCACCACAGTCCCCTGCAATGCCATGCCCATGGCTCTCTGTCCTGGAGAGTCCAGATGAAGACTAGAACTCTTCTACATAAGCACCAGTAATGCACAAAGAAGCAATATCTATCTATATATAGATAGATATTGCCATCCAGAAAGCAACCAGTATACTTTAGTTTTATTAGAAGTAAATTCTTCAACATAACGAATTCTCATAGTATTCAATAATTAAAAAAAAAAAAAAACCTTGCCTCTATAAAATGAGGAGGTTCATCCATCAAACCTTTATTGAGTACCTGAAGCCTCACTCTGTACATACTCATTATCATAAAGGGACAGCGGCCCTGTCCAAAGATTTTACATGTTGAGAAGAAAGATGATTCTAAACAAACAAAATTACAAGTTAAAGGTGAGTGCTGTTACAAATATGGAGATGATGGTGTTGGCATATGGGCGGGGTGAAGTCCTACCTCTCACTGGAGGAAGGAATGCAGAAATACATGATTAGTGAGTTATCATTCTGTGAATCCATAAAACTTCCCTAGCAGTTATTAAGATTTCACAGTTAAGGCTGGGGTGTAGCTCAGTGTTGGAGCATGGGTTTAGCAGGCAGGAGGCCCTGCATTCTATCCCAGCACCGCAAAAGCCAAGAAATGAAAAAGTAAAAACTAAATAAAATTTCAGTTATTTTCATTCCTTCTAGGTGTAAAATAAGAGTTTAGTGCTGGTATGCTTCCAACTCTCAAACACTGATAGGAAGGTTTTTCATTTATGTACTTTTTTTTGTCTACAGTTTATAACACACATTTCTCCATTGTTCTACCAAAGTACTCTTTTAAAATTTCAAAAGTAGGCTAATTAACACCTACCTCCTCTTTACCTACCAATGAGCTTATGAGTGCTGTTAGAAAATACCACAGTTATGACAAACTGGTACCACTATAAATGTTCCCTTGCCCATTTTAGCTACATCCTAAACTCAGGTCAAATGCTCAATATGAAATCTAAGAATAATTCTAAATTCTTTCCTCTGTCCTCACCTACATCCAAAACATCACGATACTCAATGATCTACTTGGCAAATCTCTCCCTCTCTCATCTACTTCACTCTCTCTATCCCTATTATTAAGTTTCTTACCTATTATTTCCTAGACATTACCTAAGTGACAGCTATAAAACATAAATCAGATTTCATTAGTCTTTCCACAAAATTCTACAAGGGCGCCCTATCCTCCAACCCTACTGAATAAGAGCTCAATGGGTTTTGAGTAAAATTAAAGGCTTTTATTTTCTTGTCCCTGGCTACCTGGTAGCCTTGTCTACTAGTATACCCACTTTGTAATTTGTGTTCTTGGGAAGTTGGGCTAACAGTTGTTTTGCCGACCAGCCATAGGCCTCGTACTATTGTACTTGTATCCAATCTGATCCCTCTGCCTACAATGTGTACATCCTGTTTTTCCCTCCCAAAAAAAGATTTGTATGTATTTCAAACCTCAGCTTAAGTAGACTATTGGATAATACCTGGAAAAAGACATTTAAGTCAACTTTTTTTTTTCTATTGTGGCAAGAATAGCTACCACGAAATCAACCCTCTTAAAATATTTTTAACTGCAAAAGAGAATACAAATCATAGGCACAATGGTGGAGAGGATCTCTAGAACTCATACATCTTATATAACTGATAATTTGTACCTGTTTAATAGCAATTCCCCTCGCCCACTCCTCTGAGCCCTGGCAGGCACCATTCTATTGCACCATGTTTCTACAAGTTTGACTTGTAGATGCCTCATATTTAAATCATATCTGTGAGAGTTATCAGCTCTATCATCTTACAGATATTACTTAACCTTCACATTCTTTGGAGGTTTTTCCACTGGTCATATTAGTTAAATTTCCTAAGGTGCCTGTGGGACTGGAACCAAACAAATACATATATATGTATATATACACACACACAACCTACCCATATACACACATACATATATATGCACACACATACATATATATACATACATATATACACATACTGTAGCTCAATGATAAGTGTTCATGACATTAAAAATGATAGTGAACATTTCTTGTTCTTTTTCCTTTTATTTATTATTATTATTATTATTTCTTGGTTTGTCAATCATTCATACATTCTTTGGGGTAGTTTCTCTCTGACTCCATTTGTGTGATATGATTTTGGAGGATTAACAAATATTTTCATCATAACCCAATAAGAAGTATGGGTCCATAATGCAGGCCCCACAACCACCTTTACTACTTTATCACAGAAACTTCATTTCTTCTGTTCACAGCAGGTGTCCAGAGCTCAGGTAGGTACACAGACATTTCCCTATTTGGAGTTAGGAGATATGCCTTTGAGGTCATTAGCCTAGGGAATGTAACTGGGAGACCACTAGAGGCCTTCTTACCTGCCATATGAAGGACTGCCCAAGAAAAAAGGCCAAATGACAGAAAAATAGGACCAAAGGATGGAGTGACCAAGGGAGGGAAAAAGAATGATCTCACCTAAAGCAAGACATGATATCCATGATCGATAAGGTATGAACTGCTTTTTTCACTTAAGTTTGTTTGTATTGTGTCATTTGCAACCAAGGTCTTGACTAGGCCACTATTATTTGTCACTCTTGCTACTGGCACCACCCCCTAGAAAGCCTTTCTGAACTGTACCTTTTCTATACCTTGCCACTATATTATAACATCTTGGATGTTATAATAAGTCTTTTCAATGTTACATTCTTATTTACTATCACAGTGCTTGTAGTATAATAAAGTATAATGTATTCATGATACATATGGGTACCTCAGTAAAACAAGCTGTTTATGAACAAATGCTGAATAATAAGAGTGCTTAATTTATGCCAATACTGTTCTAAGTGCTTCAACATATAAACTCATTTGTCTCAAAACCCTAGAAGTGGCTCAACTATTATCTCTATTTTACAAATGAGTACAATGGGGAATAGAAGTCTTATGTGCAAGGTCATAAATTCAAGTAACTTGCAGGTCTAGAATTAAAGTAGAATTACCTTAACCGGGCATGGTGGTGCACACTTGTAATCCCATTACTTGGGAGGCTGAGACAGGAGGATTGCAGGTTCCTGGACAGCCTCAGCTACTTAGTGAGGCCCTCTGCAACTTAGTGAGATCAGGTTTCAAAATAAATAAAAATAGGGCCGGCAGTGTAGCTCAGAGGTAGAATGCCCCTGGGTTAAATCCCCAATTCCACAAGATAAATAAAGTAGAATTACCTTGACTCAAAAATTCATGATTTTAGTAATTCTGAGAGTAAAATGAAGACATACCCTGAAAAAAATATTTTCCATACTCGCTAGCCATGTGACATTTGTTCTACAAAGTGTATGAGTCTGGTTACTTCATTTTTTACAAAACATAAGAACAGAGAAAACTCAAGAGTTCTAATATTTTTATACAGCATTATTTGCTGCCCAGCAGTATCTCACATTAAAATACTGCACTCCAAATACTATATGAAAAAAAAGAAGCCTAAGAATTTATAGAAGGATAAGGTTAAGTTCATGAGCCACATTCTTCCTTTCATGAATCATTTCATGAATTCTACATGAGAGGCATTATCTTAGGACTACTAGTGTCAATTTTTATTCTTCCACCTGAATGAATTTTCTGAGAATAATTACTTTAATACATCTTACACTAAAATTCCATTTCCAGAAGTATTGAGAAATAATCACAAAGAAAAACATTCTATACATTTTAAATGTTTTGTTTTCTAATCAAATGAATAAGATTATCTACTCAAGTAATTAATTTTATGTTACACATGTTGAATGTATTGTTGCATGCCTAAGTAGAGCATTTAGTTTCCTGCTGCCATCTAGTGGCTAAATACAGTATTTCCTTATTTATATAAGCACAAGGAATATTGTTGGTACTGGGATTGAACCCAGGGGCATTCTACCTCTGAGTTACACTCCTAGCCCTTTTTATTTTTAAACAGGGTCTTGCTAAGTTTCTGGGGGTCTCACTAAATTTCTAAATTTGGTCTTGAGCCTGCAATTCTCCTGTCACGGCACCTTTTATAACTTATTAAATAGGTAGGTTATTGTTTTGCTAACGATCTACCATACATTTCTAATAGCATCCTTCACCTGTTTCAGATTTTTTTCTGTAATATGCTCATGTTTTTCAATATCCAATTTCAATTAAGTTATCTTCTCTTCACCTTTGACTGATTCTACTCACTACTGAGAAGGTACTTGATAGAAAGTCAACTCTGTTTCATTATGCTTTGTGCTTGCATTTTTTTAGTGTTTTATAGATGTGAGACTCACTTCAATAGATTCTCAAGACAATTCTGTAAGACAGGAAGAGCAGGTTTTATCCTCCTCCTGAGGATAGTAAAGTTTAACCTATTTGCTAAAGTCACGCATAACTAATAGATGTGGCTTTTTTCCAGTATCTTGGACATTATGCTGGGTTCTTTGCTCTCCTATCTGCCCCTCATTTCAAAGTTAATGGAGTTGTGTGTATGTGTATGTGTGTGGCGGTTGGGGGGGGGGGCAGATCCTCAATACATACCTGAAATAAAGTTTTGTCTGATGATACTGGTGCTATCTAACAAGCAAAGCATAAAATATTTATTAATCCTTCATTTACTGATGATATAAAGGGAGAAAATTTTTATGAAGGCTAGTACCAATTAATAATTCCTTTGTAAAATGAACAAAAAAAGACTGGAAGATATCAAACCCTTAATCTTGCACACGTTCCTGTGCCTCGCCCAGGGGAACGCAGACGGGTTGGTCCCTGCTCCATTCCACCCTTACTCCATAGTATCTAGAGTTCAGTAGAGTAGTGGGGAGAACTCCCAAATCACATCGGGAATTTCCACTCCGAAAAATGAATTTTAGTAGATTTCCCCAAGCAATAGAGAAACCACATGAAGATTCCATTTTTTTAAGGAGAGTCTGGAAACTTCACTAAAACAATAGCAACAAAATTCTCTCCTTTCAAATACAAAATTGCTAAAAAAGTGCTCTGGCAAAATACTGGTATCAAAATGATGGTTTGTTGATTTTTGTGGTGCAAGAGATCAAACCCAGGGTCTTGCACATGCTAGGTAAGCACTCTACCACAGAACTATATATACCCCCAGTCTTGATTGTTTTAATCTCTGAAGTATGAGAGGGATTAGAAAGAAGTCGATTGTAGTTCTAAAACAAAATTGAAGCTTATGCATCTAAGTGTTTGGGGAGCTGCAGCCACGGATGACTGAAGGTGCTATGTCTTTCTGTTAGATACAGCATGGATTCAAGACTCAATGTATAACTGAATATCAGAATTAAGGTTTTTCTCCATTGTTCTATTATCATATGTCTGCAAAACTGGATAGTTAAATCTGACTTTTTATCTTAAATATATATTGCCTACCAGGTAAATTTATTTTGTAGTTTATTAGCTTAAAATAAATTCTGAAGCAATGCAATTATAGTATCTAACAAATACCTGAAGATGTGCTTTTGATTGGAAGAATTCTGGGTCTGGGTTTTATTTTAATTCTCTCTTTTTCAACTTCTTGATCTTTATGTTGAAATCCAGATAAGGAATTCACAATCATATCTTCACAACCATCAGGTTCCAGTTCTTCATTGTGTTTGATGGCAAATTCTGGCTCATCTTTTGTTATGTCACTATTTGATTTCTTGGTTTTCAAGAATGATAGTCTTGGAGAATTTTTTTCTTCATCATCTGATATATGAAAATCATTCATTTTTTTTTTAACTGAATTTTCATCTACTGAGGTATCAGAAAAATCCCCTAAGGAGACTGAAATATGGACAAGAGAAAGTTTTTCAATAGTGTATTTTAAACTTTTTAAAATTACATTTTAACTAAAAAAGCAAGGTTATGTAAAGACTAGAAAGGACTAGAAATAAGTTTATAATCATGAGTAGGTACAAATTTATTTTGCAGCTCTTAGAACAGTCTAAGCTATCTTGAAATAAAATTTCTGAAATAAAATTTTCAATTTCATTAATTTATTCAAAACATATATTGAGTGTCTCCAGGGCGCTGAACACTGTGCTTACTCTGGGAAATGCCATCTAAAGTTTCCTCAAAATCACAATCAGCCATGGGATATGCAGATACTACTCTGGAGAATAAAATCTTCACTTGTAACAGTTTTATCATATAAAATCAAGAATATTTGTAAGTAAATGAATTTAACTATATTTTCCACATAATTTGGGAACTATAATTCCATGCATACCAAAGTAGTAGATTTCACTAATAGAAAAATAATAAAGAATGCTAAGTTAACAATATATCAGTGACTTAACTCTCAGCCTGAGGTTTCTTTTTTTTCCCCCCAGAAAATATTAAGAATTTCTCATTGAATATTAAAGAAAAGAACATTGAATTTCAAAGTAAGAATTCTGTATGCTTATATCTGAATCCTAAAGTGCTAATATTTTTACCGAATTAAAATAAACCAACTGACATGTGCGCGTATGTTTGTATCACTTGGAATCGCACTATGATGTTTAATTACATTGAACCAATAAAAATATAAATTAAATTAAATCATAATGGTATTGATATATGCAACATAAAGGGTCTATTTTTTAAATGATACTTTATGATAGCCCCCAAATATGATATTTAACAAGCATCATAAAAGTGCTTCTGAAGTTCAGTAAAATTTAGCTCTGTGGGCTTTGGTTACTAAACAGCTGTAGCATCTCCTACTGTTGACCTTAAAGAAAGCCTGTTCTCTTCAATGTATTTTATCACTGACAATCATTATTTTACTACAAACCTGGTGTCAATTAATTTATACTTTCAAATATACATTCACAAACAACCGAGGATTATCATAAAACCTCTTTAAAATTAAGCACGCCTCTCTAAACACTAGTGAATTCATTGTTTTTGTTTTAAACATAAGTGGTTTTCAGGGAGGGAAGTAGGCTAACTATAACTAGGAAGCAAAAAAGCAGAAAAATGGTTTACTTTTCTATACTCACGTACCAATCTCATCACTGTCAAAGTCATCTGAGTACTCAGAACTTCTCTGTCTGGCTGAGCGAGCTGTAATTGCTCTTAATAGTTCATCCTGAAATGAGATGATTAAGATCAAATTCCACTCAGATGTGGAGGTCTCATATTTAAAATTAATTTTTAAACAAATAAAATTTAATTCATAACTGCTTTCAAACATAAGTTCCATTCATCTAATAAACATTCACTCCATGTACATGTGTCATATACCCAGGTTATATGACTCAAATAAGAGTCCTCCCTCATGGAGCTTACAGTTAAACTGGGGGATATGAAAAATATCAGATGCACGTTAACTGCATATTGTAATTTGATAAAGAATAAAATTACAGGGGGTCTATTTAGTTATGACTTAGTACAAACTGACATTTTAGTAGAAATTGGTACTTTTTTGTTGTTGTTTTGTTTTTTCGGTGTTGAGGATTGAACCCATGCTAAGCATGCACTCTACGACTGATTTACACCCCAGCCTAAAACTCATATTTTTTAAAGGATATTATCCAGAAATGGATATAACACTGCAAATTTAGAAGTTGAGTTCAAAATTGTACTGATCCAGCAGAAAATGTTATTACAACAGAAAAAGTTTTTATATGTAAATAGCAATTTAAGGCCGCTCTTAATTTTTTAATTAGTAAGAAAATAAGATTGAGGCCACTTTAATAGCCCTAAAGTCACAAAGGAGGATTTGTAATACTGGAGCCTGAATGTGATCGATGATCTGCAAAATTTCAAAAGGAATGTAAAATTTACTCCTGCTTTATATGGACTGGTTCCTGGAATCACCAACTCCCACGTTCCTAATAAAGTGTTTACATTGTAAAATCATCCAACACAAAAAATGCTTTGAAATATTTTACCTGGAAAGTAGTTCTTTTGGCAACTTTAGGACTCTTTGTATATGCCAAAGTTGTGCTGAAAACTTCGTCGGACATAGTTTATCTTATTTTTCTCGTTCCCTTCATAAAATAGCTAATAAAAAATTGGAATAATTCAGTCTCTGACAGTGGCTGAAATACAGGAAAAACAAATCAGATTATTTTTGCATGCTTGAGAATTTCTATTACACTTACTATCTACCTCCTGCCCCCACACCAAGCCAAGGAAATTTTAAAAGCATTTCATGAACATTGAGCTACATCTTCACCTTAAAATGTAAAGAGTTATTGTAAAGAAATACCAAATTCTCACCAAGAAAAAAAAAATGTTTCTAAAAAGAGAAAACGTCAATGGAAGTTATCCTAAAATAGTTTTGCATCTATTTTAAGGATGTCTGAACAAAGGGCTGCAATAGGCTAATACGACAAAATGTTGCCAGTTAATACAAAACACCTTATTTTTCACCTCTCTTCTATTCAAAAAGTAAAACACTACTGCTTTATTTAAAAGGCTACCATGAAATTGTCAGAGTAATAGTTATGAAAGCGCGCACACACACACACACACACACACACACACACACACACTTTTATAGCTTTCTGCAAAGAAAAAAAAATCATAATGCTTAATCACAAACCGCCAGCGATATTTTTTCAGGCCGCTTTCGCTTATTAACAAAAGTGTTAATAAGGCTAGGTAACACAAAAGGAAGTTTCCGCGATGGGCTGTACTAACCCGGCTGATTTGGGCGCCAGAGGCCTGGGCCTGGGGCGTCCAGACCCCCGCGGGGCGCGCCTCCCGCCGCTCGGCCGGTCAGGTGGCGTCCAGCCCCAGCCCCGCCCGCCGCTCGCCCTAGCGGCGCTGGGGCCCGCACCGGCCAGGCGGGTCACAGCCGCGTTCCTCCGCGGCTCCGGAGGCCCCTGTTCAGTACCCACCCCACCACTCCCGCTGCGGCTCGCCGCGACCTCGTGGAACCGGCAGCTGGCCCCGAGCAGGAACCTCTCGCCCAGGCCTGGCCTGGCAGCGCTCAGAACCCCGCACGGGACTACGCAAGGGGGAGGGGCCAAGGACGGAGGCGGGAGGCAGTTGCTAGGCAACAGCGTCCCAGGGAGGAAGTGACTTCCCCACGCCGAGTCGCTCTGGTACCCAACGCCGCCCTTCCGTCCAATGCGTCGCTGGGGCAACCGCTTAGACCAAGGAAGTGACATCACCTGTCCAGGTCAGGGGAGAAGGGTACCTTCTCCACTGTCGGCTTGCGTCTCTGTTGCCTGGGAAACAAGACCCGCTCAGCTCCAGCCGAGGCTGGGAGAGCCTTTCTGGCCCTTGCCACTGAGTGAGGGTTCCTGTGGGCTCTCAGCAGATGCTGCGTGAGCAAAACACATAGATGGTTTTTCCAGAGTAGGACATGAAGTAATGTGAATCGGAGTAGAGTGTCAGTGGATAGGACATAATATGGCACTGTAGTGACGTTTGCAGACTGAATGTCACCTGAACGTTGAATTCTAGTATCCTTTCCCTGTGCTGCCCGTGGATACAATGCAAATCTAAAGTCTCTCTGCTTTAGTTTCTTCTTCTGAACAAAGGAGATAATAAACATAATGGCCACCTTGAAGGGTTGCTGTAAATAACTGTGAATATTGGATGAAATAATTTAAGTGGAATACATAGAACTGAGTCATTGGAATTGCATTCAGTCAATATTAGATTTTTTTAAAATGCAACTAAGCCACAAAAGGCATGGATGGAAATCATCCCCTGTGCACACATCTGAGAGGCCATTTCACGTCTTGCTTTAATGTAAAGCTCTCCTTTGAATGCTTGATAGATAATGTAGTTAAAATCAAATCAGT
Source organism: Graphiurus murinus (assembly GCA_004027655.1). Classification (NCBI taxonomy): domain Eukaryota; kingdom Metazoa; phylum Chordata; class Mammalia; order Rodentia; family Gliridae; genus Graphiurus; species Graphiurus murinus. The sequence continues at coordinate 865 of PVLC010022829.1, read as the reverse complement.
TAACAAAATAATCTAATAAATCGGAGGACCATGATCTGCTAAGGGAACCAAAGTCAAAGTCATTTGATTAGTATAGGCGATACTTAAAACTAACAACACCAATTCCTAAAGTACATAAAGCTTTTTAAATAACGTAAATTTCAACTATTTTTAATTTTAATAGCTTAATCTTGTTTGACTTGTCTAAATGAATTCATTAAGTAGGTATTGTACTCGGTATTTTTCTTTAATTCATTGACTAGGTATTTTTCCTTATCCCTACAATTTTAATATTTTGCTGATTTAACATTTATAAGCAAATCACATTGTGATATAGATTTAATAATCAACATGTTGAAAAATTAAATATTCATCTAAGAATTGAAAAGTTTAGTAAAAAGGCATTGCTTTTAACAATATCTGCAATGCAATTTTTTTTAGCATGGATTTTTATACATTTCTTGGGTACAACAGGGTTAATCACACATCTTTGTTGGGTACAAGTTAGTATAGGTAAAGACATCCATGCACACATTTCTCATTAACCCTTCCCCAATTTCCCCCCCTCCCTCCTTCTCCCTCCTTCTCAAGGTCAGTTTAGTGATTGACTTTGATGTGATCTTGTAAGTACATCATGTTCATTAGGGTGTCCCCCCTCCTCCCATCACCTTCCATTAAATCAAATTCTTTGTTCACCTAAGAATTCTCCTTCACCTGGAGTCCCTCTTATGTCCCATTTTCTCCCTAGCTTCCACATATTAGGGAGAGTATTTGATTTTTAACTTTTTGTGACTGACTAATCTCACTTAACATAATGTTTTCCAGTTCCCTCCATTTCCTTGCAAATAACATGATTTTGTTCTTCTTTATGGCTGAGTAAAATTCC
>PVLC010022828.1:0-26299 GCA_004027655.1 Graphiurus murinus | reverse complement strand
GCACGTGCATGTGTACACACACACACACACACACACACACACACACACACACACACACACACACATCACAATAAGGATGGCTGCCTCTGCCCTGTTCCTCTGGGAAGACCCAAGACCTGTGGCATGGTGACCCAGGCAGGCCTTGTGGAGCAAGTCTCCAATTTTATTTATTATTTGTTTGTTTATTTTTGGTGGTACTGGAGATTGAACTCAGGAGCATTCTACCGCTAAGTTATACACCCCCAGTCCGATTTTGTTTTATTTTTTTATGTTGAAACAGGGTCTTGCTAAGTTGCCGAGGCTGGTGTCCAACCTGAGATCCTCCTGTCTCAGCCTCCCAAGTACTGGGATTACAAGCATGTAATCCAAGTCTCCGGTTTTAGACACAATTTCTGATGAGAGTTTAGCTTTTCCCTCGCTACCATTCCCGGATTGATCAGCCAGGAGAAGATTACCTTTCAATAGCTTTCCTACTTTGCTTTTTTAAATTTATTTTTAATATACTTTTATTGGTGCGTTGTAATCATACATCATGGCGAGGTTCAAAGTGATACAAACATACATGCCCAAGGCACTGGTGTGATTTCCTCCGGACGCCACCCCACTGCATCCCCTTACCTGTCGGCGAGTTTGGCAGTGATCGCCTCATATGTGGACATCGCATTGTTGGAGCTGTCCTTCACCATGCCTCCTTTGTCTCCTCCCAGCCCCTTCTGCTGGTCTCTCTCTCCTCTTTTATCTGAAATCCCTTTCTTTCCTCTTTTCTCTCTAGCTTCCTCATGTGAGAAAAACACATGGCCCTTGACTTTCTGAGCCTGGCTGATCTCACCTAGCATAATTCCCTAGTTCCATCCATTCTCCTGCAAATGACAAAATTTCGTTCTTTATGGCTGAGTAAAATTTCATCGCATGCATATACCACGTTTTCTTTATCCATTCGTTTGTCGATGGACTCCTGCGTTGGCTCCATGATTTGACTACTGTGAATTGTGCTGCTATGAACATGGACATGCAGGCATCGCTATAGTGTTCTGACTTGAATTCTTCTGGAAAGCCCCTGAGGAGTGGTGTGGCAGGTCACGTGGTGGCTCCATGCCCATTCTTTTGAGGAAACTCCATGCCGATCCCCACAGTGGTTATGCTAATTTACAGTCCAGTCCCACTGGCAGTGTATGAGAGCCCCCGTGTCCCCAAATCCTCACCAGCATTTGTTCTTTTTTGAGATTTCTAATCACTGCTCCTTCAAATTGCGGGCCAACGCAGAGTGTGAAGTGGGTGGATGACCCCGCCTGATGTTTTCTTTTTAAGTTAAGTTACAGATGTATAATTGGACTCATTATGGTGACATAAAAGCAGGCTTCTAAGCCTCGGGAAATGTGGATTTTGTATGTGGGTTTCCTGCCCAGAAGGCAGTGAGAGGCTCCCAGCCTCCGTTCTGATCCCAGTTCTGCTCTGCAAAGGCCAATTCCCTCACCTCACCTTCTTGATGACTGACAGCAGAACAAGCAGAATCCTCCCACAGCAAGGGATGGGTTTTGTCCCTTCGAGGGACCGCTCTTTTCCTTCAATCTCACGTTATGAAGCTTCTGCTTCTAGCTAACGGGTGGTCTTTATCTTAACATCTCTGGTCTTCGTTATAAAGGTGGGCTGCTCCAGCTTGGAGTCTTTCAAATATGAACATGATTCTCAAGATCGTCTGGGCTCTGAGCAGGGTCCTGTGTTCTCCATCATTCTCCAGAAGGCAGAGCCCAGATTGGGAAGGGCTTCCCGGTGGTGGTGTCCTCCTTCTCCAAGGTGTGGGAAGAGGTGGGGAGGGCAGGTGCAGGCAGGGAGACCGCAGGATGCAGTTGCCGCTGTGTCCAGGAGAGAGGGGCAGGCGGCCAGGGCATGCCGAGCAGTGACTGACTCAGGAGATCCGTCCTAGGTGGACGTGGGTCACACCAGGCCTGGGACAGAGGAGAGGGCCTCAAGTGATGGCTGGCTTTCTCCTTGGTCATGGAGCGGTGCAGAGAGACAGCTGAGCTGAGAGGCGCCAGGCCGGAGGGAAGGGGCAAGCTCTGACTGTGACGATGGGTGTCTGATCCTGGGAGGTGTGCAGAGCGGGGCGGGAGGGGGGGACCGCTGGACAAGTAAGGTGCAGAGCGCTCCCCACGCGGTCCCTTCCCTTCAGTGTCAAGATAACATGACGGGCGCCTGGCCAGCCGTTGGCAGCTAACGCCAGCCTTGAGCAGCCGGCCAGAGTGCTCCATGGAGCTGCAAGGCCAGGAGGAAGGCCGAGTGGAGCCCCTGGAAACCACACACTGACGGTGGCTGCGGCACGATCTGAAGGGTGCCAAGACGCCGGATCACGAGGAGCGTCCCGTTCTCCGTGACATTTGTGTCCTGTTCAGAAAACAACCACCGGCGCAGCGGGACTTGGTGGAGTTCTCAAGGAACAAAGTCAGGCCCAGAGCCCAGGGGTCTCTGTTCTTCAGCTGGGGCCGACTCCCGGCTAGGTGGCAGGTCCTTCCCCGAGGGCTGGGGGTGGCCAACACCGACCCCGAAGTCCCTGATCTGTCAGGAGTTCTTGATCTATAACGTGGGTGACTCCAAAGTTTTGCGAGTTCATGTGGTTCTGCCTAATAGTTCTTATTCTATATCATTTACCCATAGCTTTGCAATCCATAAGCACGTAAAACACACTGAATGAATTACAAGAGTGAGTGTGCAGAAATCTGTGTGTGTGTGGACGACACAGCCTTGTCTTCCCAATGCCGTCTGAGGCACCTCCGACGTTCACGTCAGGTCAGTACTTGCCGGGGTGAGTGGCTCTAGGAACATGCCAAGCCACTGGGAAGTCCCTGTGCAGCCTGGCCGGGGGGGTGATGGCCCCTCATAAAGCCCAAGCATTACTTCCTGTTTACCCTCACCCTGCGCCAACTGTGGGCTCCTCCAGTGCTGGAGGAGGAGGAGGAGGAGGAGGACTGCTACCCTTTTTGTTGCCAAGAATAACTGGGAGTGCGGGCAGCTGGAAATGAAGACAGAAGCCTCCCTGTCATGTTCATTATGGTCTGGGAACAAGGGAAATTAAATCAAGTCCAAGGGCCATGCTAAAAAGAGTAGCCAGAGCCGTTGGCGAGGTGCGGCCAGACAAGTTCCTAATGGGTCTGACCCATTTCCTCCCTACATTTTAAAGTTGACACAGCACTTCAACCATAATTGAACTTCCCAGAAAACCTCTGAGCTGGGGAGTGGTGGTTCCATTTGACAGGTCATAAAACTGACATCCCAAGTCTCAGTGGTTAAAGCCCCATGGCTGACAGACAGTGGGGAAGGCAAGCGCGAGTGTTTTGACACGCAATCTCGGGCTCCATCTTCGACTCGGAATCCTCCCTTTTCCCCAGTGAATGAGATTCACCTGGAAGCTCCAGGTGTGCCCGACACCTGCTTCCTGGGCGTGGCAGCCACAAGCTGGGCCATCCTCCCCATGGCTAAGGCCCTTCCCTCCTCCATGGCCTTCCCCCACCGCTCTGGGGTGCCCTCCCCGAAGCCCTTCCAGGGGAGGGGGACACTGCGTCTGCTTCTGCATGGGCGCTCCCTATTCTAGGGCTTATTTAAAAAACACACACACACACACACACAATTCGTATTTTACTTAGATGGAAATAAACTACACAAAATTGATTTTTTTTTCACCAAAAAGAATAGCAGTATTTCCTCTATTATTACTAGATAAACCACAAAACATTTATTTTGTAGATTTTCCAGGTTTTGTTTATAAATCAAGATGAGGCCGTCGATACAGTCATGGAAAAAGACAGGAAAAAAAAAAACAGACCACAATCACAGTCGTGAACACTGGCGGCCTCTGATTTTTGTCTTGACCAGGAAGCAGAAGCGTTCAACATTTACCTGCTAAAAACGACAGGATGATGTTGACTCCACAAAGGAATGTCGACTGACCAACCAGATGCAGAACGAGGCTCTCCCACCCTAACTGTAACCTGTTCTAGGTTCTGCCAGGGGTCGTGGGAATATGTTTCTAGCAGCCGTGCTTTGTGGAAAAGAAGGAATTCCTTTAGGACAAGAGACAAGCTAAAGGCAGGGGAAGGGCCCTTTGCATTTCCCCACACACTGCAGAGTCTTCCCAGCAGGACCCATGCGTGCGGCAGGAGGATCCAGGCTCAGCGGCTCAGCGGTGCTGGGCGTTGTGCTTCTCCAGGGTCCAGAGTCTGGAGGCTGGAGTCGAAGCGAGCTGTGCCGTGGAGTATAACAAATCTCTGTCTCGATGTGGCCTCAGGTTCCCCAGCGCTGTCCCTGGAGCCGTCTCTCCCAGCTGCACTTACTAGCTCTTGGCTAAAGGGGAGCCGCCCAGAGGAGAGAATCCCATAATATGCACCAAGAGGATGGAGCGGGAAGAGGAGGCTCTGGGCTTGGTTTCTCGACCCTCTTGCAATTCAGATCTTGGGTGGGCAAAGCAGTAGAGAGGTGCTCAGTGTTCACGAAGGCACTAACCTGCTCGGGCTGCCCTGAGTACCACAGGTAGGAGGTTTGGATGATGGAAGTCGCCTTCCTCGCTGTCTGGAGACTGGTAGCCCGAGGTCCAGGCAGGGTCGGCTTCCTTGAAGCCCCCTCTCCTTGGCTGGCGGGGTCGGTTTCTTCCATGACCTCTTTCCCTGGCTTGCAGATGGTGCCTCCTGAGCGAGCTCATCCTCATTTATAGGATGGTCCTTCTGTGCACACACACCCCGGTGTCTCTCTGTGTGTCTAGGTTTCCTCTTCTTAGAAAGATGCCAATCACAAGCCGGGCGTGGTGGCGCACGCTTGTAATTCCAGCATTCGGGAGGCTGAGACCAGAGGATCCGGGTTCGCGGCCAGCCTCAGCTACCTAGTGAGGCACTCCGCAACTTAGTGAGACCCTGTTTCAAAATAAAGAATAAAATATAGGGCTGGGGGTATAGCTCGAAGGTAGAATGCCCCTGAGTTCCATCCCCAGTACCGCAAAAAAAAAAAAAAAAAAAAAAAAGAAAGATGCCAATCACATAGGACTAAAGCGCACCATATGACCTCGTTTCACTTAATGACTCCTTTGAAGGTCCTGACTCCTGGGGCTGTAGCTTGGAGGTAGAATGCCCGTGGCACGCTTGTAATCCCAGTACTTGGGAAGCTGAAACCAGAGGAACCGGGTTTGTGTCCAGCCTCAGCTACTTAGTGAAGCACTCTACAACTTAGTGAGACCTGGTTTCAAAATCAAGAATAAAAAATAGGGCTAGGGGTGTAGCTCGGAGGTAGAATGCCCCTGGGTTTAATCCCCAGTACCACAAATAAATAAATAATAAATAAATGAATTTTAAAAAATAAAAAAATAAAGGTCCTGACTCAAAAAAGTCACATTGTGAGGCACCCTGGGTTTGCAGGTCAACATAGAGATCCGGGAAGACGCAGTTCAAACTCTATGGTTTGGGGGGTTATGATGGCACCCTGGGCTCACGAGGGGCCCCGAGGGTCCAGCCACGTGCTGAGTGAGTCAGGTGGGCACACCCAACACTGCTCACACGCACGGGCGTTCCAGGGTGGTGCTCTGTTCCGCTCGCCTTTCAGTGGTGTCCGCACTCACACCGCGAGCCAGGAGGGCACAGATGGCTCCGTGTTGGGATGCGCTGGCTCCAGAAGAAATATTGGTTCATCTGTTGTGCTTAAACAACAAGACAATCTTCTCTTTTGTATTGCATTTTTAGATCTCTGTGCCCTGAAAGCTGGTGCCGATTTCCTGGTGTTGATACACAAATGATCCCTTAATGCTAAGCAACTCTTTGTTTTGTTTTGTTTTTTGCAGTACTGGGGATTGAACTCAGAGGCATTCTACCTCTGAGCTATACCCCCAGCCCTATTTTTTATTGTTTATTTTTTTAAAACAGGGTCTCACTAAGTTGCTGAGCGCCTCACTAGGTAACTAAGGCTGGCCGTGAACCCAGATCCTCCGGTCTCAGCCTCCCAAACGCTGGCATTACAAGCGTGCACCACTATGCCCGGCTTAAGCGGCTCTTTATATTTGTGGAAAAACAGTATAGTTTTCACAAGCACAGGGCATCAGATCTGCCGGTAGAGCTGTTCTCAAGCCCTCCAAAAGAGCAGATGCCAACACCTGGGTGATTTGGAATCTGCTAGCCCCTCTCTCTCTCTTACCACTCCAGCTTCCAATGTGCCCTTTGCCTGCCCCTGGGTAGCTAAACCCCCTCACTGGAAAGGGTGTGCCCCACTATTACAGCCAAGTCTCAGAGCAAAAAACACCCAGGAAGGAGAATGCCAGTGAATCAGATGCAGTGCGGAGCGGCTTCTACACCCAGGACAATCAGAAAGAGGAGTTTGACAGCGCTTACGGCCGTGTCTGACTTCAAAATACCAAGCTGAGAATTATTCCTGACCTGATGCAGAGCCCCTATCTTAACTCACTGAATGCCGTCTCACTAAGTCAGGGCTACAAGGATTCCCAGCAGCAACAGCAGGAAGGATTCATGGTAATAAGATTGCCCTGGAGCTAACCATCCTGAAATAGCTCGGCAGTACACGGCAAGTGTAAAAGAAGCCATCAAGGGAAGGGGCGGTTCCTACACCCCAGGAAAACACGTTGGAAGTAGGGCAGGGATAAGGAAGAGCTTCCTCTTCAATTTGGCTCCAATGAACTTCAGATGGATTGGAATTAATTAAGAACAACTAAATCATAAAAAAAAACCGAGAATATAGTCGAATAGTCACCTGATGTCCAAATGGGAAAAGTCTTTCTAAGAATATATGCAAAAGGCTGGGCATGGTGGTACACGCCTCTAATCCCAGTATTTGGGTGGCTGAGACAGGAGGATTGCAGGTTTGAGACAAGTCTCAGCAACTTAGCAAGACTCAGCAACCTAGTGAGACCCTGTTTCAAAACAAAAAAAATAAATAGAAAGTTGAGGATGTCGCTTGGAGGTAGAGTGCCCCAGGATTTAATCCCCAGTACTGAAAAATAAAAAAATTTAAAAAGCTTAGGACTTTTATCTCAGTATTTCAGTGTTCATGAATATATTCTAAGGAAATCATAAGACATTAATGGTTTGCATACAAGAATGCTCTATGCCGCATTATTTTTTATTTGAAAAAGAATATCCAGCAATGGAGAAATAGCCCGACTCTGTTATTCTACATAACGCGGATTAGATGCAAACACCAGGAACTGTGCAGAAATGCCCCGTATGCAGTGTTCCCTGAAGAAATCAGCCTCAAAAATAGTAAATATTATAAATATTATCAGTGTGGTAGGTATCTGTTCCCTCCTCTCATGTCGCCAAAGTTATTCTCTATAATATTTGTCCTTTTTGTCATTAAACCATTGATTGTACAAATAATAATTTACTTTGTGCTTCTTCAAATGGACTGCGTACTCCTGACGCAGGACCTGTGCTTATCTCCTTTGCCAAAGTTTCCCTGGCGAGGGCACACCCAGCGTGACAGCTGCGTCAAGCAGGCGCTAGGATACTTGCTCTGTCCCTCCCTCCCTCTGTCTCCCCCTGACACACCTGTGAAAAGCTGTTTCCATCTGACTTTCAAAGGTCCAAGTTCCCACCACTTGTAAATCGCGGGCTGAGGTGTAGCTCGGTGGTAGAGCGTGTGCTTAGTGAGAGCCAGGCCCTGGGTTTGATCCCCAGCACCACACAAGCAAAAAGTAGACATTAAAACAGAGTTGAAACTCGCTGGGGTCAGGAGAATGCAACCTCTGCCCCGCTGGTTCCGCGGCAGCCATGGAGACTCTTGGGCCGCTCGTGTAAGACGGTGAGTCCCTTACTATTTCGTTCTCCTAATGGGAGACATCGGCACCTCCTACTTATCTAGTACTTTCTAGTGCACGTGATTAATTCTCCAAGGGTCCTAATGTCCTTTGATTCTTACAACTGCCCAGTCAAATGAGAGCCAGCATCGCCGCCCTGTGACAGCGGGGTCCAGGCCCCAGCAAGCTGCCCCTGGCCGTGCAGGTGCTGCGAGAGTCGTGGGCAGTACTGCCAGGACCTCAGGACTCCACGCTGTCCCCAGCCAGCTCCTATCCATCACATCTGGGGACCGGCGGCCGCAGGAGAAAGTAATCACAGACTCCCTCGGCTCGGCGCTCTCAGACCCTTCTCCTTAAGCCCAAGTCCCCGGAATTATTAATAACCTCCTACACCTCGCACACAGAGGAGACATTCGCTAAAGTGCCTGCCTGCAGCTCCAGCCCCTGTTTAGAAAAGAAGGAAACAAAATCCGGAAGTAAATACTGCCATGCTATTAGTGACATGCCACGTGAGGCCTTGGTCATCGTGTGGACCTCAGGGGTGTGCTTACACAAACCGAGGCAGCTGCGATGTCGCCAGGCGACATAATTTCAAGGACCTCCATTGTGTGTGCAGGCTGACATTGTCCAGAAGCTGTTAATCGATGCCTGCTGCATGTCCTGTCCAGAGTGGTGTAGAAAAAGCAGCCAAGGCACTGGCCTGGGATGTTCCCCACTCGTCCTGCGACCTGCGACCGCTCCTCTGTGGAGCACGCCGGTAACGGTAACCTGCCTCCCCAGAGCCTGGGGAGCAGTTGTGGAGCTCGTGATGCTATTAGCTTTGTCAGTCTGTGTTTAAATTAAAGACTTAATGAGTGATCCCACACAAGTTTAATTTTGTTTTCAATTAATAAGGCTGAAATGAGGAAATGGTATTTTTGTCTTAATATTTTTGGCATATCTGACTTGGTTTTCTTCCTACCTCATTAGTGCTTCGTTTTGGACATCCATCCCCTTTGTATACACGGCCGATGGCTCTATGTTCCCGGGGAAGTGCCATAAAAGGCCTCTGATGGGGCCTCTGCTTTATCCTCATCAGCAGCGGGCTGGGGAAATGGAGGCAGATGGGTCATGCGGAGCTCCCCGCTGCGAGGGTCACGGGGAGGGAGTTCCCTGCAGAAGCAAGTGGATTCTGCGGACAGCCAGTACTTCTGATATGATCGAGGGAAGGAACGGGGTGCTGTGGCTGGTGGTGCCCAGTTACTTGGTCAGCTGTTACAGCTTGTTCCCAAGGTGCCCTTCCCTCTGCCCGGAACTCCCAGCACCAACACTGGCTCGTGTGTCTGGAACTCGGACCAGGAAGCGGGAGGCAAGACGGGCTGGTCTCCTGCATGGTGGGGTCTGCTCACCTGGCAAATATCTGCCCTGAACCGGTTCATCTCCACTCCCAGAATGCACCAGCCGCTATCTCCAGGGTGGTGAGGGGTCAGGGTTCCGTCCACCTGACTCCCCTGAGAGCAAGCTTCAGCAGTGATTTAGACACCTGTGTCTCCACTGATGGCGGTGTTGACAGAGGTAGGAGGCAGAGCCCCTGGAGTCGCTCAGTCCCTATCCAGCAGACACGGGCCAGGACTGCCAACCCCAAAGCCGCCAGCCTGGCTCCGGCGCAGGGAGACGCCAGGCTCCCAGCTCACACAGAGGCCCTTTGCTACTCTCAGTGTCTGGCACTCGGGCGGCCCAGGAAAGCACTCACTTTGCAGGTTTCGCTGTCGTCTGTGTCCTCCGCTGCTGGGTCTGGGAGGGCTCCGTCACCGAGGTGGGGGATGGGGTAGCGAGTTCTTTGGAAACCATCAGCATGTGATGGTAAAGCTGCCTGCCGCAGACCTGCCGCGCCTGCGTCTTCCTCAGGGTTTGCAGCGTGAAGGTCGGCAGGGTGGGGGGAGACGTCTGTTCTGGAGCATCCAGACTTGGCCCCTGAGATCCCCGGGCTGTGCCCCTGGAGGCCCCGGTCTCCTCCTATGCCCAGGGACCAGTGCTCCTGGGGCGCGGGCCTTCCCACTTCGCTGGTGCTAACTCTGGGTTCTTGCCGGTGCCTCCGACTTTATTGCTCCCCTGGACACAGTTACGTGGAGGAGTCCTGGAGGGCCAGCCCTGGCTCAGAGGGTAAACTTACCTCAGACGGCCCTTCTGCGGGAAGGCAGGCGCAGCTCCGATGATCTGTCCTAAGACCTTTCAGAGATCCGCCTGTGACTTCCTGCCTCCAAAGCAGCACTTACTCTGTTAGTGGGAAAATCTGCTTACACATCTAAGACACATGCCTGGGTGCCTTGCCACGTCCTGGTTATCCTCTCTTATGTATGTATGTATGTATGTATGTATGCATGTATGTATTTATTTATTTTTGCAGTACTGGGGATTGAACTCAGGGGCATTCTACCTCCGAGCTATACCCCCAGTCCTATTTTTTTTATTCTTTATTTTGAAACCAGGTCTCACTAAGTTGTGGAGGGCCTCACTAGGTAGCTGAGGCTGGCTGCGAACCCAGATCCTCCGGTCTCAGCCTCCCAAATGCTGGGATTACTAACGTGCACCACCACACCTGGCTCATCTCTCTTCTGATACCTTGACGCAGGTCCCTTTACAAGAAACCATGTCCCCCAAGTCTGGTTCCTCCCTGACCCTTCGGCTCTGCTGCATGTCCATACAGAAGGTAAACCTCGGTATCTCAGCAGGACCAAGAGGCATCGTTTTCAGTGCATGAATACTAGGAAAACTGGAACGGGTCTGAAGATGGAGTGTGTTTAGAGGAGATGGGGTGTAGGATTCCACGTGGGGCAGCTCTCTCTCCCCAGCCACCAGGGGAGACCTGCTGAGCATGGAGCCGGCACGGAGGGGGCCAGGAGAAGGCAACTCTCCTTCGAGATGGTGAGCCCCTTGTCATTCCAGCCAGTTCCAGTCCCTCGCAGCTGAAACGCCTTCAGGCAGCAGGTGTGTCTGGGCATGGCTCAACCAAAAAAGAAAGCAGGCCGGCACTCAGAGAAGCCCTGGGTCCATGGGGAGATCTCCGTGGACTCTGTTTTGCAAATCCTGGGGTGATTGAGAAAAGACAATTGTTTGATCAGAATGTGTGTTGGAAATTAGGTCCAAGGCCAGGCAGGAGAGCGCCCTCCCCTCCCAGAGGTGAGAGGCTCAGGGTGGCCATGTTCCCTGCCTCGGGTCACCGCCACCAGAGGTGGGCACGGCTCCTGCCTCCAGCTGCTTCTGGCCTTGCTGCCTGTCCCTTGCCGCCCGCCTGTGGCTTCTCCAAGTCTCCTGGTGTTGATCAGTGAACAGCGTGACGCCAGGCCCTGTCCTGCCTGTGGGACTGGGTGCTTGCTTCGTGGCATTCAACTCCGGATGTAAAGCATCATGGTGACTTCTACTGAGCCTCTCTAATATCTGCAGAGGGCTATCTACGTTTCAGAAGACTAAACTGCAACAGTGGGCACACTACTCCGTCACCGATTCTAGCCCATCTTCTTTTCTATAGTTCCGAGGCAAACATTTGTTACATTAGAGGTTGTTAAGACCCTCTTACCCTGAGCCGGGCAGTGGTGCATGCCTGTAATCCCAGTACTTGGGAGACTGAGGTAGGAGAATCGCAGGTTTGAGGCCAGCCTCGGCAACTTAGTGAAACCCTCAGCGATTTAGTGAGACTCTCTGTTTCAAAATAAAAAAAATACAAAGAACTGGGGATGTAGCTTGGAGATAGAATGTCCCTGGTTTCAATCTCTATTATAAAAAAGAAAAAAAAAAAAAAAAACAAAAAAAACTCCTACCCTGCAATACGGACAAATGTTTTTGAAAACTTGACCAATGTGCTTGGAAGGTAGTTCCATTTAGGTAAAGGTACAACGTGCGCTAAGGTCTCCTTTATCTTCTCTATTTCACAATAGAGCAATGCGTTTTCCTGCCCTGGGGAGGAGGCTTGCCAGCTTCACAGTGGAGAGAGAAATCTGTTAGCAGATTAAAGATATTCTGATTTTTTTTCAAAGCATTACAGAATCCTCCATGGCAAGAATCTGAGCATATATTTGTGTTAAGTGAGACATCAATATTAATGAACACATTGTGCTCGTGTGTTTGTGCGCAGGGACTCCTCTGTGCGGTGCTCTCTTGATGGTGATGGTCGGCGTCCTTGTTCTTGCTTCAGAGTCCTCGTGGGTCTGGTGTCTTCCTCTCCTTTTCTTTCATTTAGTGTGGAACACAACCCATCCGTCACAGATGAAATGCTTTTATCAACGATTCAGAATCTGCGGGCTTCGTGTTCCTCTCCCTCCCACATTTCTGGTTAGGAAGAAAAAATCCAAGGAGTCGTTTGTACTTTTCTGGAAGGAGAAGGGTAGTGATGTGCTCGTTAGCAGCCTTCTAAATGTTAGTGGTGTAGATTCTGTCTTCTCATGTCTGGTTTGAGAACCATAGGAGCCCAGCTCGCTTGGACCAAAGTCCAAAGAATGAACCAGGGTGAGAATGATTTGCCACCCTCAAAAGCCTTAGGAAGGACGGACAACACAGCGTGGCCACTTCTGAGTCTCCGGGTACCCAGGTGTCGTGGTCCATGCGCCTGCTGTTGAGCGAGAGAGAGATGGAGTGAGAGAGAGAGGGCGGTGAGCCAGGGCAGCCCAAGAGGGAGGCGCGGTGAGGCGGGCAGCCCAAGAAAGAGGCGCGGTGAGGCGGGCTGTTCTCTGATGCCGTATTGATGACCAGAAAGTTTCATTATAGTGCTTGCTGTTTAATTAGAGAAAGAGTCCATCACACCGATCAAGACTGAACTGGAAAACGCCAGTACAGTTCACAACGGCTAATGTCTCTTCCACGGCCTGTGGGCAGTCCCGAGCGGTACCGAAGCCTCCGTTCAGTGTCTCCTTCTCAATGGCGTCGGAGAAGCAGCACTTACAATGGGTAGAACTGAGCAGTCAGCAACAGGACAGCAAGTCCTATGCACATCTCACGAACCGCACATCACTCCCTAAGTGCCCCGCCATCGCTAGCCGGCCCCTTAGGGTGTAATTCCCAAGGACCCTGTGTGGGGGCTGCAGTCTCCATCCTCGATTCTAAGGAAGCGTAGTCCCGTGTACCACAGCCCAGCACTGTCGGATGGTGTCGCCAGTATTTCAAAGTGACAGCTAGAGAGCTTCAGCAAAGTTTTCTTGCTGAAGATAACAGCATTCATAGTTTTCCTTGAGTCCTTTGTCTTTCTGTGAAGAATTATCTGCTGCGGCTAAAATGTTGAGCTAAGCAAGAGAAGAGCCCGGGGGCTGTCACACATCCATTGCAGGGCAGAGAGACGCATAAAAAGCAAATTGACCACAAATCTCTGGTTGTGCTCTTGTTATAACCTGCTCTTCAGGTACAGTTACGTAATGCTGTGCAGTGAAATAATTGCAGACTTTGGTACAAAACATCTTTGCTGCCCACATGCTCCGATGCTCTTTTGTACTCACTGAATAGTGCAGACAGCTGCAGATGGTCATCTAGAAGTAGAGAGGACGTTCTGCTTTTAGCAAAAAAAGAGAAGAAGGTATATAATAAAATGTAACTATGGAAGCCGGGCGTGGTGGCACATGCTTGAAATCCCAGCATTTGGGAGGATCCAGGTTCGTGGCCAGCCTCAGCTCCTTAGTGAGGCCCTCCGCAACTTAGTGAGACCCTGTTTCAAAATAAAGAATAAAAAACAGGGCTGGGGGTATGGCTTGGAGGTAGAATGCCCCTGAGTTCAATTCCCAATACCACGAAAAAAAAAAAAAAAAAAAGTAACTATGGGATACAGTGGGAAAAGTACCCTTGGGAGCCGAGATTCAGCTGGATGAGGATTCTAATCTGACCTGTGATTGGTGGAGCGGAGGGCCCCCACAGTCCGTGCTGTTTTCTGGTGGACCGCCTCAGCTTCCGCAGGAGCAGTCAGAGGCTGGTAATAATGTGTGATAATGTGGCTGGTGGCGTCTCGGTCACCTCTCAGCAGTCAGGGGACCGCAGCACGGAGCTGTCCACAGGCTGGAAACAGAATGAAGACCTGTCCCGTTCAGGCGTGAAGCACCAGCCGGCTGAGTTCCCCGCTCTGTGTGCCGCCTCCACGTGCCCGGCGCCGGCCAGCATGCGAGCCCGAGTTCTGCTCTGTTGGTGCTCCAGAGAGGCCTCCCTGCGGGTGGGGGGCTCCAGACTCAAGCCCACTTAGAATCTCAGCCAGGAAGAGAGAGAGAGAGAGAGAGAGAGAGAGAGAGAGAGAGAGAGAGAGAGAGAGGAAGACGGAGAGGGGCGAGTTGGAAACCAACTGTGTGGCGTCCCCCATGCAGATGGGGGGCATGCCTGCTCAATTTCTCAGGAAATTCGACGCCACTGCCCCGAATGCAGGTCACAGGCCTAGAAGAACCATCACTTCATGACCCTAAAGTGGTGGAAGCAAAGAGAGGACCCGGACCCCTCTTCCTGCCCTGTGCCTTCACGCCTTGGGAAGAGAGCACCCCTCTTCTTAACGTCCTAGGTGCAGATCCCATGCTGGGTGCTGTTGCAGCATCTACGAACAAGAACTTGGGGGTGAACGGCCTCCAAGGTCTGGGAGGAGAACCTCTGAGCCTCTTCCCATCCTGGCTCAGGAGCTTGCCCTGCGAGCGCTCTGTGCACCTGGAGGAACTCCCAACAAAATGAGCAGGCGAGCGAGCCAGCCTCTGGAGAGTCTTCCTCGAGAGGCACAGTCGCAGGAGGTCGTTGAGACAGGGCAGCCTCGCCAGCCACTCCGGCGGCATTTCCGCCTTGAGGCCGGCATCCTCATGGGTAACAAAGACTTGTGGTTTTATTGTTTTTGCTTTTGGTACTAGATGGAGATTTAACCCAGTAGTGTTCTACCTCCAAGCTAGATCCCCCACCCCCCGCCCTTTTTATTTTTTGTTTTGAAACAGGTTCTCACTATGTTTCTGAGAGTCACGCCATGTATCTGAGGCTGGCCTTGAACCCATGATCCTCCTGTCTCAGCCTCCCAATTACTGGGATTACAGGCATGCACCACCATGCCCAGCCCAAAGCTTGTTTTTAATAAGACTAATTTAAAGAATAGTAACTGTAAGAATAATCCCTCCCTCTGCTGTGATGGAGCTTCCGTCTGCTGAGCAGTGTTTGGACACAGCTCCAAAGTCTGTGCCAGCTAGCCCCTTGCCATGAGAGTTGCATAAAGACAAGGCCCGACGCAGCCACGTGGTCTGCAGGGCATGCCACCATGCCGGCTCTGCGTGCCTCCCTAGCGGGCGGGCACCTGTGGTCACGACCTCCCACGCACGCCCACAGCCCTCTTCCCTGATGCAGGCCCCCAGCTCCTGCTCCTGGGCACCCGCACCCCACTCAGCAGCACAGGGTCTGCAGTCCTCGAAGCTCCAAATCCTTCCTGAGCACGCCCAGCCACATCCTGGAAGTGCATGGACCGTCCTGCATGGATGACAAAGACGTAAACCCCACCCACACATGGTAGGTGATTTACCAGGGAGGGTAAGGCAAAACCCAGTAACTAGAATATAAGTCCTCAGAGTTACAAAGCGCTGTTTCCTAAAAGAAGCTTTTTATCCTATGGCAAACCAAGAAATGCTGTGCCTGAGTTTGGGCCTCAACCCTGCCTAGCTGTTCTGCAGACATTGATAGGAGAGCGAGCTGCAGGTGGTGCGGGGAAGGGCAGCAGGTGGACACCCGGGAGAGTGGGGAGGGGCCTGTGCTGGACTGTGTGCAGAGCGGGAGGCAGACCCGATGACACCTGGGGATGGACGTGGGGCACTGGGACGGTGGCTGGAAATCGCCGAGTTGGCATTGCAGGCACACAGATTGACAGCTGGGAGTGCAGAGGGATGGGCTTCCTGCTGATGTTCCTGGGCTGGAGTAAGGGAAAGGAGGGGGCAGCTGGGGACAGCGGGGCGTGGTGCCAGTGGTCACCGAGGAGGTGATTTTCGAGGCTGCCCGAAGGTGGATTCCTGGGCCCAGGCACTAGGTGATGCCCGGTAGGAAGGCTCGTGGAGAGGGCCGGGTGCTCCTGTGCGGGGTGCCCGGATTTTAAGCCCGCTAAGCAGAGACGTGCAGAAGCATCACCAAGCCCATGAGCTGGGGCGGAGGTGCTGGTGCTGGAGTAAACGCTGTGACACACAGGAGGGCCGTGCCCTGCGCCTCCCGCAGAGCTCGGAACAGGAGAGGAGGCCATGGAGAGATGCCGGAGCTGGAAACAGATTCAGAAGTTAGCCGTGTAAAAGCGATGGATGAAAAGATTGAAGTGGCAAGCCGCTGCAGGAGTCACTGGACCACGGATATGCAGCCGCGTTCAGTTGTTCAGTCGAGAAACATTTATTAAACTTACATCTCATGCCGACTGCCTACCTATTGGAGAGACGTGGCTCCTTCCCTCCGGTGGCTCAGAGATGCAAAAGCAAGTTAGGTATTACAGAATTGTAAGTCACGTGATGCAGCTGTGCACAAGGTGTTCCAGGAGCTCAGAGACAGCATGGAAATCGGGGTGAAGCCAGGTATGGTGGCGTGCACCTCTAATCCTGGTACTTGGGAGGCCGAGACTGGAGGATCACAGGTTCGAGGCCAGTTCTCAGCCACTTAGTGAGACCCTCAGTGACTTAGTGAGACCCTGTTTCAAAACAAAAAACAAATTATGCTGAGGTAGAACCAGGAGGTAGAATTCTCCTGGGTTCAATATCCAGCAGCAAATAATAATGATGATGATGATGATAATAATAATAATAATAATATCATGTCAGGGGATGAGACAGTGTGCATGTGTATACAGGTGTATTTGCATGTGCACACATATGTCATGTGTGCAAGTATATGAGTGTGTGTAGGAAAATTTACTGCAGCCAATTTCTCTTGAGTCTGGAGGAATGATAAGAAATGGGCTAAATGAGTGGCGTATGGGAAAGTGTGCTCCGTTTGGAAAATGGAAAACAGGAACAGCCGTAGTAAAGCTGCCAAGAGAATGTGGGGAAAGGGTCGGGAGGCGAACGGGGTCCTTGAGTGTCACCCCAGGGCCTGGCGGCCCGGTCCCTGGATGGAGGACCCTGATCTCGAGGACCTGGAGTATCAGGAAGGACGCTGAGGTTCAGTTGGCGTGAGCACCTGCGTGTTGGTGGCACCGCAGACCAGCCTTTCCCAGAGGCTCCGGGGAGGCAAAGGCCGGTGCTGTGGCTGGGAGAAGGGTGTGGATGAGGCAGCTGTACAGGAGCCCTCAGGATGTCATGAGACAAACAGACAGACAGACAGAGACAGAGAGAGGGGCTGAAACTAGAATTGGAGAAAGCGCCCATGTCTGAGGGACAAGGGCGTTCCTGGCGGGCAGTGAGGGCCGGGCCTGGAGACCCTCGGAGCCCTGGTGACCTCAGGAAGGGCCCAGCAGGGACGGCCCATTTTCTCTTGCACAGACACAGCACCTTGAATTGGGACACAGACCCCGGTCCTGGCCCACGGTTTGCCCTTCGAAGGGTGTCGTCTCTGACCTTCATTTCTACACATTCTTTGGTGGCAACAGCTCTGCTTTGGTAGACATGTTTTGCTGTTTCCTTTTCCCTCTTCTTTCTCTTGTCTTTTTATTTATTTATTTTTTCTACTGGGGATTGAGCCGAGGGGCATTCTACCTCCAAGCTACTCCCACTGCCGCAGCCCTATTTTATTTTATTTTTTCCTTTTGAAATATGGTCTCACTAACTTATTGACAGTCTCATTAAGTTGCTAAGGCTGGCCTCAAACGTGCAATCCTCCTGTCACAGCCTCCCAAGTACTGGGCTTACCGGTGTGCACCACGCTGCAGGCCGCCTTCCTCCTCCTCCTTAGGGCCTCTTGGGGCCGTGCACTGAGCTCCTTCTGCCCCTCCTGTCTCGGCACCTCTCCTTCACCTCCTGTTCGCAGCAGGAGCTGATCTCTCTGGCTGCTGTTGACTGTGCTAAGTTGTCTTCGTGGTGGACTGAGCTCTGCACAGCGACATGTGAGGGGGACAGGGAGCAGTGTCCCACCTCCCCAGGGTGGGACAGCCACAGGCTCGGGTGGGGGCTCCCAGTTGTGTGTGTGTGTGTGTGTGCATGTGTATGTGTGCGCAGACTTCAGGCCATTTTTACACATCTTGTACAGTGGCTCGGACGTTTAACACGTGCTTTGCGATTATTCTAAACTGCCCAAACCTGTCTCTTCTGCCTGAGTCACTAAGTGAACACTCACTTCACGAGCCTCTGAGCGCTTACTCCTGCTGGACCCCCGGGAGAGCAAGACCAGGCCGCAGCTAGGATTTCCCGAAAACACAGAGCTTCCGCAACATGCTCGGGCTTCTCCGGCGTGGCACATCGTGGATGGAGAATTCTTTGTTGGGGGAGGGGGTGGTCCTGGGTATTATGGGATGTTGGGCAGCACCCCCCAATCTCCACTCACTGGATGCCGGCAACAGCCCGACCAAAATGTCCCCTGGGAGGCAAACTCTCCCCTGGTTAAGGACCACATGCACACACACGTGTGCACGCACACACACACATACACATACACACACACACACGACAGGCAACAGCGTTGTTTGAATTAGTGTCACTCTTTAATTCAAATCTTTACTCAGATCCACACACTCCTTGTTGTTTGCTGAGAACTCGATGTGGCATTGGATTTTCTCATCTTTGCCGGCAGGGGCCGGGCCAGGCTCCATGGGCCCCTTTCCCCAGGATCCGGAGAAGCCAGGGCCAGAGCTGGCTCCCAGGAGAAGGAAAGCGAGGTGGGGAGGTGCTGGGGACTAGACAGCCATTGGCTGTCCTGGAACTCACACCCCGGTCGTTCTCCCACTCCGTTTTCAAGCCCTTTTACTGCAACGACTTTCCCATCGACATTGTCGATTCAGAAACGAACTTTGCACTTCTAATTCTGGTTTTACAATTTATTTATCTTGTTGGCGAATTCCTGCTGTCATTTTCCATGCTGGAAGATACATGCTTGTCAGCACTGTTACGGGTCTTGTTACACTTGAGAATTTCTGCCAAACGCCAAGTTCAAGAGTTAGCTTTACAGGATGCATTAGGAAGTGGTTGCTTTTCCTTTGCTAGGGCTGCTATGACTACAGACCACAAACTGGGAAGCTGGAAACAATAAAAGTACATTCTCCCACAGTTCTGGAGGTTGTGGGCGGGGCCTGGCGTCCTCTGAACCTTCTAGGAGAGCACCTGCCCCAGGCCCTGCCTCTCTTCTGCCATTGAAGGCGATCTTTGCATTCTAGGCCGGGATGCATGCCTCCAGTTTATAAGTCTGTCTTCCCATGGAGGGAGGGAGGGAGCACGCGCATGCGTGACTCTCCTTGTAAGGTCACCAGTCGTATCGTGTGTAGGGCCACCTCAATCCAATTCCAGTCTCATCTTAACTTGGTTTCATCTACAAAGACCCTATTTCCAAAGAAAGTCACATTCCCAGTCCCGAGGTTAGGACTTCCACAGGAGTCTAATCCTTCCCCGGGAAGACTGGGAGACTTAGCTAACGCAGCAGATGGTGACGGAAGGACTGGAGCGCTAAACTTCCTGGAGAGTCACCAGAATCCCAGCCAGGTGTCTCGGGAGGAAGCACAACCACAGGAATAACTGGAGGCAGAGACATCGCGGGTGGGGGGGAGGCACACGTTGGCTCGGCAGCCCCGGGGTTCACACGTGCTGACCGCTGCCATGCTGACGCCCATTCCCTACTAAAGGATTTCACATGTTGTACGTCCTTAGCAAACATAAAGGTAGCATTTAGGGTTACTGATATGGCTTAAATTACTTAAGGTGATGTGCTAATTATTGGTTTTAAAAAAGCAGAAGTGAGGGAGCAGGGGAGGAAGGGAGCCTTATGTCACGAATTAACTCCCTTTCTGCCCTTCTTCCTGCACCTGGGTGCATTGTGTGGAGAAAGCCCAAGGGGCCATCGCTGCCAGGCCGCTGACCACTTCCGCTTATCTGTCCACGTGACAGGTACTTGTTTTGAGAGAGTTAAACAGCATTAACAGGCACCGTGTGTAGTGATTTGCAAAGCAGGCATAATCCCTGCCCTCCTGGGTCTACAGACAGACAGACGCCTTCATCGAATGAACACACTCCTGTGCATCTAAGATCTAAGAAGTCCCTTCTGAGTAATTCCCCTCACCGTGGGGGGTCCGCCAGGGGGATTCTGGGGCTGCTGGGAAGTGACCCTGAAGGGCCGAGGCTGGAGGTCAGAGCTGGAGGAGGAATCGTGTCAACCTCGTGAACAAGAATGGGGCACCGCCTGGCCCGGATGGGTAGCGCTCGGCACTCCTGAAGAAAGCACGTTCTCATGGCCAGAGCCAGGAGCAAGGGGCAGAGCGGGGAGATGAGCTTGGTCAGCCAAGGTCCATTCCATGGAACCAGCTCAGGACAGGCAGCCTTGCTTGGGTCTGTGGGAAGAGAGAGACAGACCAGGGTGTTGAGCTAGAAATAGCTGGTGCGTAGACTAGAGCGCCTGGTCTCCACATGAGCACTTCCATGGTTCTAATACTTGGTTCAGTGATGACCGCTGGAGGAAGGCTTTGGGCTAAGCACACCTGGCAGGGAGAGCCCCCCTCAATTTGCTGTTCCTCACCTCTTTGTTGGTGACTCTTCACCTTCATTCTTCCAAAAACCCTTGCCAAAATTTGTCACTTTAAGTTTTAAAATACACTTCCGAATTTGCTGACCTTGTTTATTGTATATTAGTTTTCTTGATTAATTTTGATTCTTCTTTTTGTTGTTTTTCTTCTTTCTACTTCCCTTCTGTTTATTCTACTGAAGTTTCCCCCCCTAGTTTTTAAGTTATATGCTTAATCTATTGATTTTCAGACTCTTTTTTTTTTTTTCTTTGTAGTATTGGGGATGAAACCCAGGGGCATTTTACCTCCAGGCTACGCCACCAGCCCTATTTCTTATTCTTTATTTTGAAACAGGTTCTCACTAAGTTGTGGAGGGCCTCACTAAGTAGCTGAGACTGGCCGAGAACCTGTGATTCTCCTGTCTCAGCTTCCCAAATACTGGGATTACAAGCGTGCACCACCATGCCCGGCTTCAGACTTCTTTCTAACTGAAGCATTTAATGCCATACTCTCCATTCCAGTTTTATAGCATTCCACAAAGATTGATAAGCAATGTGGTTTTTTTAAACTCTCAAATACAAGTAATTTCCAATCTTTATTATAATGTGGTATTTGCTCAAGGCTATTAAAACTTTATTTTTAAAATTTCAAATCATATGGGATTATTAAACAATGAAATTAAAGTCATCTTGAAAGTAAGAAAATAAGAAAGTAAGAAAAATAAGTTTATATCAAAGCAAGTGTTTGTGAGATTATTCTCTAGATAACTTACTGACTTGTACTTTGTGGCCTACATTACTACGTGGTCTAAAAAAAGAAAGAAAGAAAAAATCTATTACTTGTGAGGCAGATGTGGTGCTTGGAAGGCTGAGATAGGAGGATCACAAGTTTGAGGCCAGCCTCAGCAACTTAATGAGACCCTTAGCAACTTAGTGAGATCATGTTTCAAAATAAAAAATAATAAAGGGCTGGGCATGTAGCTTGAAGGTAGAATGCCCCTGGGTTCAGAAAAAAAAAATTGTACATGTGAACTTAGAAATAATGCATGATATAAATTGGCTGGATATTTTTGTACTACATATATATTGTCAGCTTTATTAAATGTATTGTTTAATTATTTACATGCTTTCCAATGTTGTTTTCCTATGAACTTTATCGTTTATTGATAGATATGTTAACAACTTCCCCAAGTGAAAATGAATTTGTCAGTTTTTCTTTTTGGTTCTGTCAATTTTTGGTTAATGTATTCTGGAGCTATATTATTTGGTGCATACAAGTTTAGGATTACTGTAGGAATTGAAAGTTTTCACCAATTTGTAGTGATTTTTTATTTTTTATATATTTATATTTATGAATGTTTTCTGTGTAATTTGTGTGACATTAACGTTACTTCACCACCTCTCTTTTCTTTATCTTTGCATGACATAACTTTTTTCCATTCTTTCATTTGAACATTTCCACAGGTCTTATTTTAGATATGTCTCTGTAACTAAATTCATTTTTAACCAGTTTGGCACTCTTTCTCTCTTAACTGGAGGATTTAGCACATTTAACATGGATTATAATCTTTGGCTTAACTTTTACATATTTCCATTCTTTCAACTTGTATAAGCTGTAAAATGTAATGTTCTCTTTCTTACAAACTAATAATCAGTAATTTTCTCTTACTTACAAACTAAAAATCACTGCTTTGTGGATAGTGGACAGACATGAGCCTCCAGGGTCATGACAAGGGCTGATGGCTCAAGGAGGAGCACTGTCCCTCATCACACTGGCTCCGTCCCATTGCTCTGCAGGTCTGGGGAGGACTCTGCAGAGGGCCCAGACGATGCTATTTTTTTATTATTTGGGGGGAGGGACACTAAGGATGGAACTCAGGGGCATCCTACCTCCAATCTACACCCCCAGTCCTATTTTTAATTCTTTACTTTGAAACAGGGTCTCCCTAAGTTGCGGAGAGTCTCACTAAGTAGCTGAGGCTGGCCGTGAACCTGGATCTTCCGGTCTCAGCCTCCCAAGTACTGGGATTAGAAGCGTGCGCCACCACGCCCGGTCAGAGAATGCTATTCTTACACTGGGCCAGGGAACCCTATGGTCTTCAGCTGGTGGTGAGCAAGCCTGTTCTGGCTGTGGAGGAAAACACCAAGCCAGGCTCAAGGCTGAGTCCTGCAAGCACAGCCTCGGGGAATGGCCTGGGCTAAGGGGGAGCAGGGCCTGTGCAGACTGGAGTTCTCAAGATCCCACTGACAGTTTGCTTCTTGGCTTTGGGCCGGCACCTGAAGAAGGTGCAGAGATCCGAGAGGAGGATGTTTCCCTTGTTCCTCTAGATCCTGGAGGAGGCCCCAGATCCTGGAGGAACAGGGCCCCTTCAGAGTGAGGTCGCCAGCTCAGCCACTGAAGTTTGCTCTGGGGACCCCCCGCCCTGCGTGCACCCCAGGCGTCTTCTCCAGATCCCCACAGGTGTGGGGCCGGTGACAGCCCAGCCTTGGTGCAGGGCCTGCCCAGGGCGCTGGAGCAGGTTGTGGTTGGCATTGCATCTCCTGGGCGCATCTTCTGTCCTCACTCTGGGCATGAATTTGTTCTTCCTGCTTCCTCATGTCAGCCATGCATTAGGAAAAGGGTGTTCCTTGCTTGATCCAGGATTAGTACGTGTCCCAGGCAGGCTAAGCCCCAGTGCCCAGCTTCCTGCCATGTCCCTTGATGGGAGGAGGAGAGGGAAGAGGCCGCACAGGCAGCCCAAAGCCCCACCGCTTGTCCTCAGTTCTGCTTCGTCTGAAGTGCTGGAGATGTCTATGAAATGCGTGTGTGTGTGTGTGTGTGTGTGTGTGTGTGTTACTGGGGGTTGAACTCAGGGGCATTCTACCTCCGAGTTATACCCCCAGCCCTATTTTTATTCTTTATTTTGAAACAGGGTCTCCCTAAGTTGCAGAGGGCCTCACTAAGTAGCTGAGACTGGCCACGGACCCGGATCCTCTGGTCTCAGCCTCCCAAGTACTGGGATTACAAATGTGGGCCACCACACCCGGCTTATGAAATACTTTTTAAATGATAACAATTTCATGTAAAAGAAGAATTCCAGCCAGGGCTTTGTGTTCTCCTTTGTACCCATTCCAGGTTTTGAGAGGCTTTTCTATTATGAGGGATTTTTTTTTCTTCCTTTTTAAGTTACAGAAATCCTTCCTGCTATAGATGCAGCCTGCTTCCTCTTTCCTGCTAACTCGCTTCTGCTCAGAGTTCCTCTGGAAGTCGTGCCCAGGCCGGGGCTGAGGAGGCAAAGGCCCTCCATTCTCAGCTGATGGAGTCGGTTGCCCCCAGCCTGAATCTCTTCACTGCCTGAGCTGGGGTCCATTGTGTCTGTTTGGTAGATGAATGTGTGATGGAAAGGAAATAATAATGCAGGCCACAGCCCTTCATAGCCAGCGAATCTCTGAAAATAATCATAGTAAATTATTATTATTATTATTACTATTATTTGGTACTGGGAATTGAATCCAGGGGTATCCTATCTCTGAGTTACATCCCCAGCATTTTTTATTTTAAAACAAGGTCTCTCTTGTCAGGCGTGGTGTCGCACGCTTGTAATCCCAGCATTCGGGAGGCTGAGACCGGAGGATCCAAGTTCACAGCCAGCCTCAGCTACCTAGTGAGGCACTCCACAACTTAGTGAGACCCGGTTTCAAAGTAAAGAATAAAAATGGGGCTGGCGGTGTAGCTCGGAGGTAGAATGCCCCTGAGTTCAATCCTCAGTACCAAAAAAAAAACCAAACAAACAAACAAACAAAAAAAACAAGTTCTCTCTAAGTTGCAGAGGGTCTCGCTAAGTTGCTGGTATTGGACATGCGATCCTCCTATCTCACCCCTCAAGAGCTAGGATTACAGACACGTGCCACCATGCTCAGCTAAGTAAAATCCTTTTCAATAAACAAGTGTGGAATGCCACAGACTGAAGCTCTCCTGAAGTAACTCAGCATTGGTGGGAGGGCCAGACAGGTTGGCAGAAGGCTCTGATACTGCACAGAGGGCAAAATAGCACGCAGGGAAGATGCTTGTCCAGCCTGTGGGACAGAGGGCTCTCACCCCTTCCCCAGGAGCCGGGGCCAGCGGTGGCCATGGGAAGAGGGAAGGCTGTCCCAGTGGAGGCTGTGGCCTGCTCACGATGGACACCAGGCAGAACAGCAGCCCTCAGTAAAGACCACAGGAGGCGGGAGCCAGGCTCAGCATCAGTGCTGGAGACCGGGACCGTGGCTCCTTGGAAGGCATGGGTGGGGGCTCTGGGTGCACCGGGGGCTTCACCACAGCTGCTTCCAGAAGGGTGTAGTTTGGTGGCGAAGCAGGGAAACAGAAGCCCAGGCCGGGGAGAGTGTGGCCATGGTGGGTGTGAGCTGCGCATGTTCAGAGCCAGGGCTGCAGCGGTGGGTGCATGTGTGAGCATCCGGGTCTCTGCAAGTGAGGAGTCGGGGGTTTCCTCTGCTGGCCAGAAAGAGGGCGGCAGCAGAGCTTTCAGCAGGGAGCAGGGGGCCTGATTTGGATTTCAAGAGCTCTCCCTTGCTGCACAGGCAGAATGACCGTGGGCAGCAGGTCAGCGCATAGCCACACTGTCCAGGCTTGGGGCGGCAGCTGTCCTGGGACCTGCAGAAGGCAGAGCGGTCACAAGCTCAGGACACCATGGCCAGAGGTCCTGGCTGCACCAGAGTGGACTCCTGCCCCCCTCCCACCCCCAACACACTGCCGCTCCACACACAATGGACTTCCTTGGGACCAAGCTCTCTGGCCCATCGGCATGTCCTCCCATGGGGAGCACCTGCCCCCTCGCCTGGCTCAGTCTTACTCATCCTCAGGTGAGCACCCAAGGCCATTTCCTACATCACAGCAGGACAAGCGGCTCCCGCCCCAGAACCCTCCTATGGGGTGCAATGTCCCACGACCGCAGCACCCCAGGACAGGGTGCCCACAGCCCCCTCCTCCCTGAGGTCCCCAACGGGGACAGCAGCAAACACAGGACAGTGACCGTTGTCAGCAGGACAGATGATGTGTAGCTCCTGGCAGCTCCTCCCTGATGAATTCATGCTCCAAGTTATGCAGGAGAGAACTGATTAGTAATTAGCGAGTCACAAAAATGGCTTTCTAAAACAACTGAGCTTCCACATCAGTTGGGCTAATTGCACTACAATTGGTTCATGTCGATCAGGAGTCTTATTTACATTATGATTTCACTTTCCTTGTTTCTAATGGTCTCAGTCCTTGATTCTTTTCTGTGTTTTACAAGGACTGGCGATATTTATGGTGTGAAATCCTACCAAACAATCCAAAACCTTGACCAAGTGCCATCTCCATATTTTAGAGGTAGGTGTTGCTGTCTCGTCACCCATCAGCTGTAGGTGTCTGCCATGCTGGTGGTCACTCTGGGGTTGGACATGGACAGTACTAACATCCCTGGTTCACAGGAAGCCGTCTGGACTTACTGTGCAATGACCCAGCGGTTCTGAGACACTGCTATGGAGGGGAACCGGGAGGGCGGAGTCTGTGAACTCAACTTGTCTCGGAGGTTAGAGGTCTCCATGTTGGTGTTGCCTCTGTCAATTCCTGTGTGCCCTTCCACATCCCTTCTTCGTATTTTTCAGTTTTATTGAGATGTACTTGCTGAATAGCAGTTGCATTTATTTAAGGCAGACCCCCTGGTGTTTGGACCTAAACAGACCTTGTGTAACCATCCCCAGCAATCCAGCTGGCTAGCAGGCCCTGCCCCTCAGACAGTCGCCCTTGGCAACACAGATGCACCTGGTCGATGTTATGCTAAGTGCAGTGAGCCATATACAAGACGGCAGAGACTGCACAACCTGATCTCACTCACACGCAGAATCCCAAACAGCCCCACTCCAAGAAAGAGTAGGATGGTGGTTGCCAGGGCCGGGGGTGGGGAGATGAGGGGGATGCTGATCTGAAGGTCC
>PVLC010022827.1:0-26334 GCA_004027655.1 Graphiurus murinus | reverse complement strand
TTTTTTTTTTGCGGTACTGGGGATTGAACTCAGGGGCATTCTACCTCCGAGCTACACCCTCATCCCTATTTTTAATTCTTTATTTTGAAACCGAGTCTCACTTAGTTGCAAAGTGCCTCACTAGATAGTTGAGGCTGGCCGAGAACCCGGATCCTCCGGTCTCAGCCTCCCAAATGCTGGGATTACAAGCGTGCGCCACCACGCCCGGCTACCTTGAAACCTTCTGCTACATCTACTTACCCAAACGAGCATTACAGAAGTGATAGCACAGGAACCCATCGTGTATTATTGATGAGACAGGCTTGCTCAGCGATACTATTTTCTAACAGGTAAGTAATAGTTAAATTCTCATGAGCAGCGCTTCCTGCCTTAGTTTCCAATTCTCTCAACATTTTTCACATTTAATTTTTGGACGCCAATTTCTTGGCATGCGATCCAAACACAATTTCAGGCCCAAGCTGTACCCTTGATGAAATGACGGCTTTTTCCCAAAATAGTCCCCGGGCAAACGGTGACACGTTGTGCTCGATGACCAGGGACGCAGCTGGCGAAACGCACCATATAAAGTTTTCCTACTTGCTGAGATGGTTTCGTGCTTGATCCGTGTGGGTCGCTCTTAATAACTTAGTCACGCACCCCTCCGCAGCACACAGTCTCCACAATTCTAATTTAAACCACGTCGGTGTGTTTGCAGTATGACTGACAATAGCCAACATTTTTTAAAAGAGAATTCATTCTTCAAATTAAATGTGTACTATGCATCTGCGAACCTCATGCTTCAGTTGCTAGTTAAAATTTTCTCTCTCTCTTTTTCTCCTTCTCCCTTTTCCCTCTAATTTCTTTCCCTCTTTTTCTTCCTTCTTTTTTCTTCTACCTCTTTTCTTTTCTCTCTCTCTCAATATCTCCCTCCTTCCTTTCCTCTCTCTCAATCTCTCTCTCTTTCTCTCTCTCTCTCTCTCTCTCTCTCTCTCTCACACACACACACACACACACACACACACACACACACACACACACTGCCTGTTGGATAGTTTCCAAGTGTCTAACATACCCTTCACTGAAACAGGCTGTGTTAGACCACACACACAATAGCAAATGGCCTAAATAAGTCAGATGCATAAGCAACAGCCACTCGAGTGCAGAGAATGTTTAAACTTTAGGGAAAAAAACAATAAATTAAAGCACAGCCTTTCTTCTCAAGTGATTCCTTATTGAAGCTTCTGCTCTGAATTAGCAGGAGGCTGGGTCGGGGTGGTGTTCGTATCAGGGGCCCACCCTCGATTCGCTCTTTCTCCAGGGTAAGTCAAAGGGCTCTGTGGAGAGGGCTGACCCCGGGGAAGACTCTGTATCATACGATAAAACAAGGGGACAGAGCTGGGGCTGAATTGACCTCCAATTTTTAGGGGCTGTCTCTGCATAAAGACAAACTTCTGAGGTTTAAGGTCATTCTTCTTGTGGTTTTCTAAACAGGCCTGTCCTGCTCGCCTTACCTGCCAATAAGAGACACCAGACATGGGAAAGAATTTACATCTAGAAACATAAGCGAACATGTCACTCCATTCTTTCCAATGCAAAACCCGAAGTCATCACTGCGCCCTATGAGATCCGCATGGCCAGGTGTCTATCTGGCTCTCCGAGTCTCCTTCTTGCCCCCAGCGCCCCAGCCACCCTGAGTTCTTTCAGTTTACCGGCTCCTCCAAGTCTGCTCCTGAGCTGGGCCCTCCGCCTGCAACGCTTCCTCAAGACGGGAAGTTCCTTCTCTTTGTTTGGGCCTCAGCTTCAAGGTCACTCACTCTGAGGGTTTCCAAGCTCTCTTGCATGGACTAGATTATGTGTCTCAATTCTTGTTCCCTGGTAAACGGATTCCACATCCACACCCTGACCAGGGTCTCAGCAGCCTCTCACTGCAGGCAGGGCAACTTCTCTCTGTTGACATTGGTCATACGACTTGCTTTGGCCAGAGACACGTGGCTGTCAGGGACACAAGGTCAAGACTGAGTGGAAGTCCCAAGAGCTACTCCATGTTTTCACTCGACCACTGGCGCTGTTGAGGTCCACGGTGAGGAGCGCATGCCCAGATGGTCACCTGGCACCGTTCCTGCCGGGCAAGTGAGGAACCCACGCTTCAACAAGGAACCCACAAATGTAAGTCTGTGTTGTCATAAGCCACTAAGATTTTACCCTTGCCTGTTACACAGCAAAAATCAATATACCGTGCAATCTAAAATAGTGCCTCCTGGCTAGGCTGTATCACTTTGTTTAGTTTTGGGGTTTTGGACATATATTCCTAACATAGTTTCTGACTTACTTGTGTGTTGCCCACTTCCTTCCTCTATAATGTGAGTTCCAGTGGGGGCACTGTATCCCCACACACACACTAAACTGCCTCGCTCGTAGTAGGCACTCAACAGAGACTTGTTAAATGACGGAATGCGATCACAGTTCTTGTCTTTGGAAGGATCCATGTATTTTCCAGTCTGAAGCCTTAAACCCTCTGGGTCCTGAGGCAAAAGCACTATTTTTTTTTCTTAAGTAGCAAAAAAACAATATAATAAACTTTGTCAAAACTCTGATGTTCTCAAAGAACCAGTCTGACTAGTTATGCCCCAGGCTCTATAAAGGGAAAATATGAACTGTGACACCTGCACTAAGATTATCAAGATGGCCAAGATGATGCAGGTGAGGGGGCAGATGGTGATGGTGGTGATGGTGGTGATGGTGATAATGGTGATGATAGTGGTAGTCGTGGTTATGATGATGCTGGTGCTGATGCTGATGCTGGTGATTATGGTGATGATGGCGATGTTGATGCTGGTGATGTTGGTTATGATGGTGATGATGGTGGCGGTCATGGTTATGAGATGTTGATGCTGGTGATGCTGGTGATGTTGGTGATGATGGTGATGATGGTGGTGGTCGTGGTTATGATGATGCTGATGCTGATGGTGATGGTGATGATGCTGGTGATGATGTTGATGCTGGTGATGATGGTGATGCTGGTGATGATGGTGATGCTGGTGATGGTGATGATGGTGATAATTATGAAGATGAATGTGGTGATGGTGTTGCTGGTTATGATGACGCTGGTGATGGCGATGGTGGGGACGACAACGGTAGTGATGGTGGTGATCGTGAGGATGGAGGTGGTGCTGGTGGCTGTAATGATGGCACTGGTGGTGATGGTGGTGGTGTTGATGAAGATGGTGGTGATGTTGATGATTGTGGTGGTGACGGTGGTGATTGTGAGGATGGAAGTGGTGCTGGTGGTCGTGATGACAGTCCTGGTGATATCAGTTCAGACCACTTACTCCAACCACAGTTATCTGGCACTGACGCCACCACACCCTCCAAAACATGCAGGGGGAATTCGGATCCACGGTCTGCTCTACTTGCCCTTGAGTGTCAACTCCTGTATTGGCAGCGGGGTAAACACAGGCCGCGTCCCTGTGTCACAAAAGTCGCCGGCAGGTGGAGAGAGATCAGTTATCACATGAGTAAACATTTTGAACTGTAATAGGAGAGGGCTACGGAGTGGCAGCCCGGTGTCATGAGCGTCTAAGGAGAAGATGTGACCAGGGCCAGCCGCGGCTGAGCAGTGATAAGAAACAGAAACCACAAGACACGGGCAGTTCCAGAGAGGCATCAGGCGCAGTCTGCGGTGTGATGAGCAGAAAGAAGATGAGCGAGGCTGGGGCAGAGAGAGCATGAGGGAATGTGGTTTACCACAAGGCCACAGGGGACTGAAGGGGCCGTGCAGGACAGGGCACTGGGGACCAGATCAAGGAACCGCATTTTTACTCTGAATGTGAACACCAGACAGTTTTAGGCTGTGCGAGGACATGCTCACATTGGCCCCTTGGAAGGCGCTCCTGGCTCTGCCTGGCGGGGTGGAGGGAGTGGAGCACGGCCCCTGGTGGTCCTGGGGGAAGGTGGCAAGGACCTCACTGCAGCAGAGCAGGCCAGGGGACCCAAGTGGTGTTGGGTTAGATCCAGGAGGGCGTGAGGACAAGACAATGCCCGTGGCGAATTCCCTGCCTCCTGGCTCGTGGAATGGGATGAAGAGTCCTCAGAGAGAAAATGCCGGACAGAAGCAGGCTTGGGGCAGAACATCCATCTGGACACACTGAGGTGCAGTTTCCTTCACGAGATGGAAGCGAGGCTATCAGCAGACAGTGAGACGTCCGAGGGAATGGTGCAGCCAGGGGGGTGAGCTCAGTCTGTGGCTCCGCTGCACAGAGGCGGGAGGGTAGCCCAGGACATGAGTGAGGTGCCCCGGAAAGGGGGCAGTGAGCGCCGGCGTGAGAGTCCATTACGGCTTTTCCACACCAGCATCTCCTAGCCGAGACGATGAGACTCCAAAGAGACAGGATGGGCTAGATGGCCAGGAGGGGTCTGCAGAGCTGGAGTCTGGGGACCTGGGCTAGGGAGGGGGGCATGAACGTTTCCCCGGGGGGTCCCTATCCCTTCCCCAGGCCCAGCACACACTAGAGAATCTTCTTCACTTGTTTCAAGTTGTAAAAAAATAAATGCAAATAATGCATCTTTCAGGCACAGTAAGAGCTCTGAATGAGAAGGATTCTTCAAGACCAGGCCTGACCTCCTGGTTCAGGGAAGGCTCTAGAACAAAGAAGGGCCTCCCCTACCGCAGATACAGAGCATAAAGGTTCGAGTCCCACAGGGGCCCAGATTCCATCTTGCCCTGCAGTTAACAGCCGACGCCATCAGAAGGTGTTCATGGAGGAAGCACCACAGTTTCCCCAGCAGCCTGGGTTGGAGTGGAGCAGCTAGAAGAAGCTGCAGATTCAGACCAGGATGACCAAGTCCTGCCCCGGCCACTGCACATCTGGGCAGCTGGGCAGTCCCTTAACCACCCTGCAGGAGCGCGGCATCTTCATCCATGGAACGAGGCGGGCGGGCAGGCGGGCACCGTGTTTCCAGGACATGGTGTGGGTACCGCATGGCGTCCTGAGCATGACCTGTAGGGGGCGCTGTGAGCCGGACACGGGTGCAGCGCCGCAGCAGGAACCGCCTCCTCAGCCCCAGGCAGCTGCCACAGCTGCAGGATTCCCAGATTCCCAGAGAAACTCTCAACTAAGCCTGGGCGCTTTGCGGCGGAGCGCAGTGCTAAGCAGATACCCGGATGGGTCAGGCGTTCATTCACAGTTCTCTGAAAGAAGTCATCCGAACAAGGTAAGCAACGTGTTGCTTTACCCCGGGGGAGGGGCATAACCCCAGCAGCTAAGTGAAAGGAAAGACGGGCTTGCTTTTTTGCTTCTGCCTTCAACGGTGCTGTGCCACCGTGAGCTAGTCACCCAACTTCTCTGACCCTCAGTACCCTCGAAAAGAAAATGGGGACAACTTAGTAGCCCAAGTGGCTTCCTCCCGGCCACTCTTTATTGCTCCGTCTTTTCTGTTCCTCACACTTATTGCTACCCAAAGTTATCTGATTCATGTTGTCTCTTCTGAGTAGACCGTAGGCTCCCATAAGGCAGGGGGAAGCCACATCTGTCTTATTTGTAGGGTATCTATCTCCAGGGAGCAATGCACAGTAGGTTTCAACACTACATTGAAACGCCCAGGCATTGACCTAAAATGTTGTTAGAAAGATTCGAATAAAATGGCAGTAAGTATGTGTGGGATGAATGCATGGAGCAATGGCTGAACCCCATTGGAAGCACTAATCCTACTGCCCAGCTGGACTCTGGGGCTCAGAGAGGAGATTTACACCAAGGTCTATTGAATTTTCAAGCCCAAGCTTCCTTCAAGGACACTACCCAGTGTGCCAAAAGGAATCCAGAGGTCGCATGCCTACAAAAGATGCAGCTTCCCTGGAAATGAAGAACCCCAGCTCCTCCGCGGCCTGTAAGATACTGCCTGTGCCGCCGCTGACTCCTCTTGCCTCATGTCAGCTTATACTGAGCGCCTCGCCAATTAAGGTCCTGCTACATTAGCCTTGGCTCTGCCCTCAGAGGTGCAAAGCTTGTTTCTACCTACCCCAGGGCCTTTGCACCTGCTCTTTGCTCCCTCGGTCTTCCTAAGCTTGGTGTTTTCTTATCATTTGAATCTCCGAGCAAACAGCAGGTGGGAGTGGGGCGAGGGCATTCCCTGGCACCCTCTGCCAGGAGAGCCTTTTATCTCGACCTGCCCCCTTGAGTCATTCCCTGGTCTACCCACCTGTTCTAATTTCTTTACAGTGTTTATCAATCCCTGGGCTTATCTTATTGGTTTTTGCATGCCATGGTCTGCATTCCCCACTCCGCCGGAGTCAAAGCTTCACAAGAGACCCGTGCGCCGAGAACGGCACCTGGCACCCAGTGTTAACTTACTGCACGATTATCCCTGCAGAGCTACCCACACCAGTTAGTGCTTTGGAGTGAAAGACAAAAAGGGGCTCTTCTCTTCTCCGCTGCAGTTGCTCTATGATGAAACTACCAGGAATTGACCTAAAATGTTGGTACATGGATTCAGATAAAATGGCATTATATTTTTATTTTATCCCAAATCCAGATGAGGGCAGTAGTATTGTTATTTTTGTTTGTTTGTTTTTGTGCATTGTAATCATATATCTTAATGAGATGCAGGATGGTAGAGACATGCACACATCTCTCATTTAACCCTTCCCCAATTCTCACCCCATTTCCCCCGCCCCTTCTCATGTTTGGCTTAGTGATTGACTTTGATGTGTTTGTGAATGTGCATCATGTGCATTGAGCCGTCTCCCTCTTCCCTCTCCCATCACTTTCAGTTAGGTGGCCTTCTTTGCTCATCTAAGGTTTCTCCTTCGTCTACAGTCCCTCTTTTGACCTGCTTTCTCCCTAGCTTCTGCATATCACAGCATCCCATTTTTTACTTTCTGTGACTGACTAATCTCACTTAGCATCATTTTTTTCCTAAATATTTATTGCACACCTACTATGCCCTAGAACCTGGTTATGGCAATGAGATGGAAGTCCCTGACCCTGTAGAATTTCAAGTCAAAGTTAAAGACAGCCCGGTGTCAATTTCGTCCTCAGCATGAGATGACCAAGCAGGACAAGTGCTTGTCCAGCCGGCACAGGACCAGGACGGGGGGGCCAGCCAGCCTTACACGGACCCAGGGAAGGTGGCGGGGCGGGGGTGACATGCAAGCCAAGAACCCAAGGAAGAGTTAGGAAAGGTCACTTCTAGCACAAGGGACACAAATATGAAGGTGACAAATTCAAATGAGTCCAGGGGCCAAGAGAGCTGAGCATAGGAAAGCGGCGGGCACGGGCTCTACATTTCATTTAGTTATCTCCGCATTTCATTAAGCTATGGGGGTCATTGTCTGTGCTTCTACTTTTGATAAAGACGTGAATACAGATTGAAGAAAAACAACGGTGTTATGAGAAATTGCAAACTGTGCGTCTCAGAGGCAGGGAGACCTTAGGGCAGGAGGGAATTGGGGGGGGGCTGCAGAGTCCCTGAGTAGACCCAGTGCCTCTACATCCCTTGAGATTTCAGGAGAAGACAGAAATTTAGGTTTTGATTTTTACAATTTCTTTCTTATGATGATACATAACATATTTAAACAGTATATAGGCTGGGTATCATGGCACACACCTGTTATCCCAGTACTTGGGAGGCTGAGACAGGAGGATCACAGGTTCAAAGCCAGCCTCTGCAACTTAGGGAGGCTCTCAGCAACTTAGCCAGATCCTGTTTCCAAATGAAAAAATAAAATAGGGCTGGGATTGTAGCTCACAGGCAGAATGGCCCTGGGCTCAATCCCCGGGACCACAAAAAAGAATAAGTAAATAAAAATAAACAGTATAGAAACAAAGCGAAACACACAAGGAGAATCAGGCCTAAAGAACGGGGAAGGAGATAAGAGCCATAACAGCAAAGTTTCTGAACATACTCATTTGGAATCTAATAAAACTGGTACTACTTGAAGCTACCATTCATCCTGAAAGTGCCTGCCAGGCAGGGATAACAATAGCCCGCTCAAAGGTAGAAAGTGGGTAACAAGTAGGAGTTTTGAACGCTTTAAATAATGGCATAGTACTGGTAATCTAGATTTTTTAAAAAATTGCTGTGGTGCCATGTTTAGGCACAGATAACTGGATAATCACTAGGATTCTAAGTGCAAAAGCATTGGTCAGTTTCACTGCAGACATGTATATTTACAGGAAACTTCATGAGGTGACTGTGAAGTGTATCAGCCTGTATTATAAATTTAAATAGGGTATGGCATGCCACAAAGTCAGATTAGACCCCTCCCTTCCTCTTGGCCTGGGGGTGGTCTTTCAAATATGCATCCCCCCCCCATTTTGCAAGTACGAGCTCCACGGAGCAAATGGTTTCTGTTGTCCAACCCCAACACCCCTGTCACTCCTCAGCAGGAGCTTTATTTAGAAGTTCCCAGAGAAGGAAAGTGAGGAGACCGGGTTCATGAAAGCGATGGATATAAAGAGCTCCATTAACGCAGCTGCTCGGACCTGGAAAGTCAACAAAGCCTGATAATGGGTTTTATTTGGACCTATCCTCCACTGCGCGCGGTGATAAGGGGTGCTTGAGGCTCAGACACCCCCTGCGCTACATGCCTGGGGCCCCTTATTGATTCCCAAAACAATGCTCCCTTTCAGATTGCACCCACACCCACATACATGAGCGACAGTGGGGGTGGGGGTGGGGGAGGGACGCCGCTGCGGCACAAGGAGGCGCGGCCGGTTCAGGTGCTGCTCCTGCCCTACGTCCTCTATTTGCAAAGTAGGGCTGAGTGCCTGCAACCACTACGCTGCTTCAAATCGTTGTATTGAGGTGTGACTGACATAGTTAATGCATGCGACTCAGAGAGCTTGGAGAAGACAATACACTATGAGACTATAAACCTGTCCATCGCCTCCCAGGGCATCCTGAGGCCCCCTTATTAATACGTTTAGTATCATCTTTATCTGTTCTCCAAAGACCCCTGTAAGAATCGCGGTCCTATTTGAAGGAAAGCTTGGTAGCCTGCGTCAATACAACCCATGCAGGCAACAGCAGAAGTGTCAGAGCCAGGTGTGGAAGGAACATGGACAGGCACCTAATCTGGGGTACCACACTCAGAGCCTGGAGCCTGTCCCAGGTCCTCTGGGGGCCTCCACGAGCTGCCCCAGACTTGAGGACCAGCAACTGGCCACCATCTCTTTCATTCGGGCTCCCACCCCGCCATATTGGCTTTCTGCAATCCCACCCCGCCTCCTGACTGTGCTCGTATCTTCTGTACATGGAAGGCCACTCCCTTGAGTGTCACAGTTCTTGTCACCCTCACAGGTTCCCCCTCACCATCCTGTGCAATGTCCCTCCACATCCCCGTCTCTCATGCTACTTTCTACTGTTTTCTGGAGAGTGCGCTTCGATCTTGGTAATTCTCTACATCGTTGAGTTTCAGCCTTGCCTCCTGGGCAGGAACTAAAACCAGGAGGGCAAAGGCCTGGCCTGTCTTGTCCCCAGTGCCTGGAAGGGCGCATGACAGAGTCTCAGATGCCTTTGGAAGTCAGGCAGGTGAGGCAGGGGCGGGAGGCTGTGGGGAAGAGTGGGGCATTCTGAGTTTGTGCTCCATGGAAAACATTCAGGATGTGAACCAGGCAGCAGGTCAGGCAAAACCCCAGGAGTTCTGGCATCCTCTCTGCAGCCAGCTCAGCTGGGTGGAGCTTGCCTTCAAATGCAGTTCCCAGCATGCTCCAGAGAGCCAGAGGGGTCTGACCAGACCAGAGCTCACAGCCTCTCTCCTCAGCATGCTCCTGGCTGTTGGGTTTAGGGGTTTTGTCTTGTTTTGTTCTCAGTGACTACGTCTCTCCATTAACAATACCACACTCGACAAAAGAACCCATTGGGTTTGTTTTCTATCTCACTTCTCAAACACAACTGTCTTCTATCTTCTTTCAGAAAATGTAACTAATATTATACATCAAAATTTAATCAAGAGAACTAAAAAATTCAAACAGAAAGAAATCAAGAAGAGCAGGGTTTTTTTGGTTTTGTTTTGTCTTTCTTTGTGGTACTGGGGATTGAACTCAGAGGCATTCTACCTCCGAGCTATACCCCCAGCCCTACTTTTTATTCTTTATTTTGAAACAGGGTCTCACTAAGTTGCAGAGTGCCTCACTAGGTAGCTGAGGCTGGCCGCGAACCCGCATCCTCTGGTCTCAGCCTCCCGAATGCTGAGATTATAAGCGTGCGCCTCCACACCTGGCTCAAGAGCAGATTATTTAAACAACAACAACAAAAAATTAGAGCCAGGCATGGTGGCACATGCCTGCAATCCCAGTAATTGGGAGGCTGAGATAAAAAGACTGCAGGTTCCAGGCCAGCCTCAGCAACTTAGCAAAACCCTCAGCAACTTAGAGAGACCCTGTTTCAAAATAAAAATATAAAAAGGGCTGGTGGTATAGCTTGGAGGTAGAATGCCTCTGGGTTCAATCCCTAGTCCCACAAAATAAAAATAAAAAATCAATAGTGGGAATAGCAAAATACATTGTCTGGTTTACTCTTCAACACGATTTCTCCTCTGAATCCTACTTGGCTTAGGCTATTAGTAGAAAGATATTTCTTGAGTACAGACATACACTGCCCACAATCCTGTGGTGACTGGGATTTAACATTTTGCTAGAGGTCAGTCACCATCAGTGTAATTACCATGGAGATCTCTGAAAAGAACTTGTATATTCACCAGGAGTAGCAAAACCCACAAAGATAAGAAATCCATAGTCCCCCAGCAAATGTTGAGCAGATCTAAATCAAAATATCCTCTCGAGGTTGGAAAATTGGGGCATTTCTCAAGTTTGGGGGGGGGGGGATTGAAAAGTGGAAGTCCGTGTCGTCAGGAAGACTGTCTGCTTGAGGTTTTCTGTTCAATCTAAACCCAAAAGTCATGGAAACACGTCAGAAGCAAGGCTCCATGTCTCCTTCCAATTTCCACTGTGGTCGGGTACTTTTATGCAGCCACAAACCTTTAAAGTCTTGGGGTCTACTTCTCCAAATACGGTTAATGCTCTGTGGCTCTTAGTTCACTAACCATTATGAGGCATGAACAGAATTAATCTGACGCTTCAGCTCTTCCTCAAACCCGAAATGGATGTGAAGAGGGCAAAACTAGTCAATGAAAAGACAAACGGGAAACTCTAACCCTCCCCAACACTTTGCTTAGGAGGAGATTGAGGGTCGGTTCTTTATGAAGGATGATTTGGGGGCTACCCAACGCCCCTCAAATGTTGCCAACATTGAGTAATGATTGAAAGTATTCTTGATGTGCAGAGATTTTAGTCTGCTTCAAAGCAGTGCCCGTCACAGCCTGCGGGGGCCAGGGGGCACGGGCAGGGACCTCAAAAGTCTAAAGAAAATCTGAAACTCTTAGCCCCATGACCACCACTTGCTGACAAAGCCATCAGCCCATTGCAGCCGGCCTAATGTGGATTACTGTGCACAGAGACCCCCCTCCCTTCAGGGACTTGCTACCGTCTGGAAACAAGACTTCAAGCAGAAATGCAAAATCCAGGCCGAGCTGCTTAGATTCTGGCCTTCCTAGGGCTCCATTGTGCCGCCCAATTTGGGGAGGTCAGAGGAGGAGAGTTCAGAGGGGCACAGCTGCTCCCGCCCCCTCCCGCCCCATTGTTCCCAGCCTGGCTCCCTCGCTCTCTCTCCTCTGAAGTGGCCAATCCCCCAGCCCCTCTCCAGGCCCGAGCCTCTGAAAGGCTCTGCATCCACAGGGCATAATGCTGTAGGAGGAATATTTAGGTTCTCCAAGACAATGGTCCAAATGGCTCACCCACCGCCCTCTCTCCAGGACTGGACATCAGACAAGAAAAGAGCCAGCCTGTCCCAAAGGCCTCGTCCTCAGAGCAGACTTTAAATAAAGTCCTTTGGTGTCCCGGTCCCTTGCACTTGTGCGGTCACATGGGTTAAACATTAGCAGCGTCTTCATTATTGCTTTCTGCTCTCCTGGGCTGTAGCCTGCAGGGGGTGGCGGGGACACTAAATGTTGCTGCCCCCCCACCCCGTACCTCCCTCTGGCCCCCAGAGCTGCAAATCTCGACAGTGGAAAAAGACTACTGGGGCAGGGGGAGGGGGGCTGAATGCCATGCTGGACAGCATTGTTACTTGGAAATTTATAAGAGAGGAGGGGAATGGGATTTGAATGGGGTGAGAGCGACCTGTGGGAATGCGAAATGAACCACAGCAAAGCCATAAAGCTTCCTATAGAGGCACGGGGCAGGAAGAGAGGGCTTGGTGTGAGTGGCTTCTTGGGAGGGGCTTTTCGAAGATGAACGATGGGTTTTGGACAGATGTTGATGACTGGGTTACGTTTTTTACAAAGTTTAAGATCGGGAAGCATTCTAAACCCCCACTGTAAACTAGGAATAAATACAGTCTTGATTCTCAAGAGTTTGCTGACAAAGACGGCTTTCACAGAGCAAGACACACACGCACACACACACACACACACACACACACACACACACAGAGCACAGAGTTCCCAACTTACGATGGCGTGCACTGTGCGGTCAGCCATGGTGCTCAGAAGCTTGGGTGTTCTGAGTGCACTTTCAACCTATGATATTTTCAATCGATGATGGATTTATCACTAGAAAGTCACCCCACTCAACCCATCGGAAGTTGGAAATCGTAAGTCAGGGAGCATGCGCACATCACCTGTAAGGTTACAAAATTCCTACTGATCCTAAACTATAGTGATTAATCTATCACCCAGGAAATCAAGGGGTTAGGGAGAGCTCACCATCAAACTGCGACAAGGCCAGCTGATTCCCTCACCAGGCTGTCTCTTAAGCATGACCAGCCTGCTTCCCTTTATTGGAGACAGACCCCAGGACAATGGTATCCGAGTGGGTTTTGGAGGGGTTTCCCGAGGTCTGTGTAAGTCCCCTGGGGGACTTCACCTGGACCTTCACTGCTGGAAGTCACTGGTCTGTGAATGGCCCAGGAGGCCAGTCATAAAAGCAAGCTGTGTTGAAGAGTCAGTAGGAAAGGGACACAAACTCCGGGCCCCGCTGTCCTTGTCAGCTGCTTGGGTGTAGCTGAAGCTGAATCCGGAGTCCATGAATCAGTTACAGAGACACAGATCAGAAAGAGAGAGAGCATCAAAATGATAAAAAGCAGAGGGTATGATATTAGCCGACATCTCAGTAAAGAATCACAACTTCTGAGCCACTGCAGGAGCACAGAGACGGCTACAAATCTGCGGGTAGACACGGCTGGAAAGGGAAGTGCAGGCCCTTAGGACGGCTCTGCTTTTTTGGTGGTGACTTCAGATCCGCCGGTGACAACACATGGTTGTCAAGTTCTACAGTTCATTTACCTCTGAAATTTCGAGGAACCATCTGGCAGCTATAACTTTCTCAAGTCTCTTCGTCTTTTTATCATTAGTTCCACATTTTTAATTAATATAACATTACAGTGTGTCAGGTATTTGAATTACGGGCCTGAACCCATGAAGCAAACATTTGTTTTATTTTTAATTATCTGACTATTTGGTGGTCTTTGGAGGGGAAGAGGCAGAGGAGGGGGGACATCTGTGGAAAGCCAGAGCGCTTACCCCCCGTGACAGTTGGGTCTGACCCTGTTCTGAGCCTGACCAGGCACTTCCTGGGAAAGAGCCCTGGGACCATGTGAAATGAATTAAAGCAAAGGAACTCGATACGGCTAGTGTCTTCTCACACCGGGGCGGGGGCTGTCAAACTGGAGTTAAGGGCCAGGCAGTGACCTATATAATTTAGCAATGGATGGGGGCAGATTGTTTGGATAAATATTTTATGGCTAAATACCCAACCAAGGCTACTATCCAAGGCCAAATGGAGTAACCCGAAATTAAGGAATTAGGAATGCTCTCTGTCTACC
Source organism: Graphiurus murinus (assembly GCA_004027655.1). Classification (NCBI taxonomy): domain Eukaryota; kingdom Metazoa; phylum Chordata; class Mammalia; order Rodentia; family Gliridae; genus Graphiurus; species Graphiurus murinus. Next base: position 12,477 of record PVLC010022827.1, on the reverse strand, counting down.
CTTCCACTCTGCAAGACAATTATTTCTTTAAGGAAAAGCTCATCTGTTGATTGTGGACATCAGCACTTGAGAATGTTGACTCAGCCTGCTAATTTTAAGATCGTCATCCATTTCTGGGAAGACAAACAGGTCTTCCCTTCCCGGGAGCACTGTTGTCCTTAAAAAGAAGCCCGGTGGCTAAGTCAGTCATTTCTGGGTTTCAAGGGAGACAACACACTGGAAACAGAATGTTAGGCATGTGGGCAGCGGGGGCCCCGTCTTCTCTCCCAGGTACACGGGCTCCTGCTGCCTACGATCAGCTCATTCTCTTAGTTGACTGGTGTTGCTCTGCTATGAATCTCTGTTATAAAGAGGAGCCAGCTCCTGCTCTCCTGTTCTCTAGGGGGTACAGTCATAAATATATTGAATCCAGGAGCACTCTGCCTCTGAGCTATACCTCCAGCCCTATTTTTTTTTTTTTTTTTTTTTTTTGAAACAGGGTCTCGTTAAGTTGCTGAGACTGGCCTTAACCTGCGCTCCTCCTGTCTCTCAGCCTCCCAAGTGCTGGGATTGCAGGTGCACAGCTCCACGCCTGGCTCAGGGGGAGCAATCTTGCTTGCTTCTCCACTCTCTGAGCCGATGTCCTCTGAGGGTCATCTTTGTTCCGTTCTGTATCCCTTCCCCCAACACAAGACTCGAACCCTCTTCATACTCCAAACCACTTTTAACTAACGATAGATGAGTCACTGGATCTCTCTGGACCCCTGTTTCTTTATCTGTAGAATAAAGATCATGCAAGAAGAAGACAAGAAAAATATACCGCTATAATCATAACGCACCAATAAAAAATTAAATTTTAACTAAAGAGAGAAAGAGAACTGGATGTAGTGGCCCACATCTATAATCCCAGTATTTGGGAGACTGAGACAAGTGGATCACAGGTTCAAGGCCAGCCTCAGCAATTTAAATATAAAAAATAAATAAATAAAAAGGACTGGGATGTAGCTCTGAGGGAGAATGCCCCTAGATGAATAACCAGTACAGAGAGAGAGAGAGAGAGAGAGAGAGAGAGAGAGAGAGAGAGAGAGAGAGAAAGAGAGAGGGGAAGGGGAAAGAAAGTGAGAAAGAAAAGTCTGCCACATGAAAGACAATAAACGCAGTATCTAGTACCTAGTGGGTATTTCATAAATGTGGTTTCTTCTTCTTTTCTATCTATAACACTATTACAGAATCTGTATTTTGCTGTTTTGTTTCACCTGTCCGCTGATATTCATTTGTTTAGTGCAAAGGACATGCCTTACTTCTTGTTGTATTATTTTTGTTGTTTGGTTTAGTTTGGTTTGGTATTGGAGGTTGAATCCAGGGTGATTCTACCACTGAGTTACACTCCCAATCCTTTTACTTCTTGTTGTATTATTTTTGTTGTTTGGTTTAGTTTGGTTTGGTATTAGAGGTTGAATCCAGGATGATTCCGCCACTGATTTACACTCCCAATCCTTTTGATTTTTTATTGTGCATCAAGGTCTTGCTAAATTGCTGAGGCTGGTCTCAAACCTGCAATCCTCCAGTCTCAGCCTCCCAAATATTGAGATTATAGGCGTGCACCACCACGCCCTGCCTTTATTCATTCCTGTGCCCAGAATCTAGCACAAAGCCTACAACAGAACGGTATGTAATGTATGAGGAATGAGTTATAAAAGGATCATGAATTAACAAATTGATGGGTATTTACTTAACACTTGCTGTGTACCAAGCAGTTCCCCAAGTGTGGGGGATACAGGTGTCAATAAGACAGAGTTGACCTGTGCTCTTAGGGGAGTTTAAAGGACACAGGCAGAGTGGGTCAGGAAAATAAAAAAGCCAGCAAATCATGAAACCGCACCTCGGAGAGGGACTATTACATACAGTGTTCAGAGATGGGTAGATAAAGGGAAAAATGAGTGTGTGTGAAGGAGAAACAGGAGTTTATTATTGTTGTTATTATTATTTTTTTTGGTACTGGGAATTGAACCTAAGGGCATTCTACTTCTGAGCTACACCTCCAGCCCTTTTTAATTTTTATCTTGGGATAGAGTATCACAAAGTTGCTAAGAGTCTTGCTAAATTGCTAAGGCTGGTCTCAAACCTGTGATCCTCCTGTGTCAGCCTCCCAAGTCCTGGGATTACAGGCTGCATCACCACAACCAGCAGAATCTTTTCTTTTTTTTTTTGTTTTGTTTTTTGTTTGTTTGTTTGTTTGTTTGTTTGTTTGTTTTGGTACTGGGGATTACACCCAGGGGCATTCTACCTCCAAGCTACACTACCAGTCCTTTTGATTTTTTTATTTTGAAATTACCACACTCTGGTCTCGAACCTGTGATCCTCCTGCCTCGGCCTCTCAAGTATTGAGATTACAGGTGTGCATCATCACACCTGGCACACACAGGAATCCTTTCCCTGTGGGCCTGTGGGGCTAAGGAAGCACTAACCTGCCAACGTGGATCATGGATCTGCACTTGCCCCCCGCTGGTGGTTTCTGATGCTATTTACAGGGCTGCCTTTAAAGACTCATGGTTCACACGGAAGCCTTTCTGGAACAAATGCAAGTGCCCAGGCTCAGTGGTCACCTGCCTTGCTGGTCCTCCTGGGGCCAAGCATCCTCCCTGCCCAGGCTCCCAGCGGCCTTGAGCATGTCGCCTGGAGCCCCTTTCTACACCCCCGGCTCCATGCACTCACCCCAGGGACCCTCTCAGATACCCTGCGCCCCTTCACCACCCTGTCCAGTGTGAATACTGTGGCTAACACCGTCTCCCCCCAAAAGAAGGTGTTTGAGGCACAACTTTCTGGGTGCCAACATGCTCACCCCTCATGCAGCTTTAAATCATCAGACTCTGGAGAGAAATTCTCAACCCTTTATTTCTTTCACCACAAATCACAGCCCCCAAAAAGAGAAGGAGTGCTTTGTTTTATTTTTAAATAAAAAGAAGTGCCTTTTAAGTCCAAGATTTCCAAGTGCTCTTAGAAGATGTCAAGTTTGTCCCTCCATGTAAGGGTTTCTGTTAGAAGAAGCAATCACAGCAAAGTGAGTGGAGACTGGACCGAGGGAACAGTTAGTGTCCTTAGCAAACCCCAGGAGAGATGCAGGGCCCAAAACGCCCATCTGATGACTTCCCCGCCTACAATGCAATGCCCAGCTCAGCTCTGCCTCACCGCCCTCCCTGAGCGGCTCCTCCTGTCTTTCTCCTCCCAGCACATCTTCCCCACCTGCCCAGTCTGGTGTCCTACTCTACTCCTTTGAGGACTCTGCTTCAGTGACATGGGAGTAGCTTTCAAACTGGAACAGACCTAGAGCTCCCTGCCAATCACTTCCTACTGGCTCAGGTCACTCCCCTCCCCCCAACCCTCATCTTCGCCTATTGTAGGACCCCCTGCCTCTCAAGGGCAGGTTCTGTGGTCCCTTGCTCCATGGAATCTTCTCAGCACACAAGTATATGTGACCTTTTTGTAGAATTTGTTGAGCTAACTCGTGGAAGGGCACATTCCTATCTGCTTTGTATCAATACTAGCCTAATCTTTTTGTTTTGTTTTTTTTTTTTTTGCAGCAGAGGATTGAATTCAGGGACATTCCACCTCTGAGCTACACCCCCTGCCCTATTTTATTTTTTATTTGAAAAGAAAGTCTTGCTAGGTTGCCTCTTTAAATTGTACTGGGGACTGAACCCAAGGAGCATCCTACCTCTGAGCTATACCCCCAGCCCTATTTTTATTTTGAATCAGAGTCTTGATAAGTTCCTGAGGGCCCCACTAGGTTGCTGAGGCTGGCTTTGAACCAGTGATCCTCCTGTCTCAGCCTCCTTAGTACTGGGATTACAGCCATGTGCTTCCACACTCAGCTAGTACTAGCCTAATCTTGGATTCTCAATAAGAACCCTGATGTCAACACTGTCTATTCTAGTCTTTGCAGAGATGGAGCTTGGTTTGATAAAAGGCAAATGGACACTGCACAATGATGCTATTGAATGAGTGAACGAATAAATGTGCAAATGGATGACTCAGGAATTGTTTGGGGAGGACTCCTCTTTGATACACCTTCTCTTTTGTCATATATCTAATAACTATAAAGATGAGGGAGGCAGGTCTGAGGATGTAGCTCAGTAGTAGAGCACTTGCCTAGCATCTGCAAAGCCCTGTGTTTGATCCCTAGCACCATGTGAAGATTAGATATGCAACAGCCCCTTGAAGAACTCATAAGTTGGTGTTTGGAGTTGATGTAATTGGGTCATGAGGGTTGTAATCCCAGCAGTGGATAAATCCATTATAATGGATGGTAGGCTGGGTCAGTAGGGTGTTTGGGGACATTGCCTTGGGGATTATATATGGTTCCTCCTCTCCCTGGTCCATATTTGCTTCTAACCTCCATGATGTGAGGAGCACAACCCAACTGCTCCCCACCTCTCCATGCCCAGAGATCTGTGGTCCCCAACCTTACATAGACTGAATGCAAAATCATAAGAAAATAAATCTTCTTTCTTCTAAGTTACATGGTCAATCTTTTAGATTATAGCTGTAAGAATGCTGACAGATACACACAAGAAAAAAAAGAGTTAGTTTTTTTCACTTTCAGGATTTAATTGCAAATCTCTAGCTACATTTTTCTATTAAAACACCTTTCAAAAGTCCCCTAGGTTTTTTTTAATAAGACTAATGGAAATTTCATTTCCACCACTGCTGCCTTCTAAGGGAATTTTCTAGAGGTACTTTTTTTTTTTCCTTTTTTACTTTTTCAGATAAAATACTACTTTCCTTTTACATCAATAACTTTTCGACATTCAGAAACACTGATTCTGATGCATTGCCCAAACCAAAACTGTCATTTAAAAAATCTTAAATCTCAGATATAGTAAGAGAAAAAGATTTAATGTCATTTCCCGATGATTAGGAGATTTCCAATGAGCAAGCTATTTGGCAATTCTTGCAGATACGGGTAGCTGTATTTTGCTTCTGCAAATTGAGGCCAGGTGAGCTAGTTATTAATTTACATTTAGGTTTTAATTCCTAGAGACTCTAGCCAACTTTATAGTCAGTATTCACTCCCTCCTGAAATGGTAAAGAACCAAGCGAGTCCCACAACACGGGCTCTGGGAGTAGTCTTTTCATTAAATAGAATCCCACCACCATATTGAAATTTTGCCACTTGCAGATGTCTTAAAAATTATTTTGAGAAAACTAGATCTTGTCCTATTAGAAAGTTTCTTTGAAGACAAATTAAATGCTACCAGAAATATGTCACCTCTGCATTTACTGGGAGAATTACTAGAAAAGTAGCTGTCATCTCCTGGAAGCAAAGTGTTGATCTGGTTTCTTTGGTTTCCAAAAGAATATGCTCTCTTGTCCAGTGGCCTGGACTAGACATGCTGACACAGATGAAGAGGACCCCCTTGGCCCCCAGGAAATTCCTTTATCCAGTTCCCTGAGCAATCACACACACCAGAGAGTGGCTGGGTTTGCTTTTGTTTTCATTGAGGCAAAATATACCAACTTAACTAATTTAAATCATAGACTTCAGTGGCATTTAACATATTCCCAGTGTTCTGCCACCATCTACCACCACCTACCACTAATCTACCCTCTGTCTCTGTAGATCTGCCCAGTCTGGATATTTCATACAAAGAGAATCATAAAATAGATGACCCTTGTACCTGACTTCTTTCTTACTTACTTTCTTAATTATTGACTTCTTTCTTACTATAATGTTTTCTAGGTTCACCAACATTATAGTATGTGTCAGAACTTCATTCCTTTTGAGGGTGAATAATATTTCACTGTGCGTGCATACCACATTTTATTTATCATACCAGATAGTTTTTCTATATAGTCTGTTACCAATGCAAATGTATCCACATTAGTGGACACTGGAATCCATTCCTGGTTTAGGAAATTTGGACATAAGCATAAAAATTGTGCCCTGGTGGTAAAAGAAAGCTCACCAAGTAAGAAAACATTTACTCCCATCCAAGAACAAGCAGGTCAACAGTTGGCTCTACCAATTTGGGAGGTGTGCCAAAAGCCTAAAATATGTTTATATGCTAATTATTACACATCTGGGAATTCATTCCAAGGACATAATGACAGATGAAAATAAATATTATGTTTCAGGGCATTTACCACATGGTTAATCATATTAGCAAAAAACCATAAATGCCTAACAAAATGAGACCAACTAAAATTGTGACATGTCCTTTCAATAGAACACTCTACAGCCATTAAAATAATATTCTCAGAAACAATTTCAGTCTGGGAAACAATGTTCACAATACATAATTAAGCATAAAACATAATAAAAAAATTAATACTATGAATCCACTTTTCTTTAAAAATATGTATGTGGGTATATACAAATAAACATGTACGTGTAAGTTAAATATACTCAACTTCTATGCTAAGCCAGGTATGGTGATGCAAGGTTGTAACCTCAGTGCTTGGGAGGCTGAGACAGGAAGAACAAAGGTTTAAGGTGAGCCTCAGCAACGTAACAAGATTCTGTTTAAAGAAAAAAATGCCCCACATACACACACACGCGCACACACACACACACACACACACACACATAAATTAATAGCAGGCATCTCAGAACAGCACAATTCATGTTGTTTCAGTCAGCGTTCTCAATTATATAATCCAAAACAACTGATCACATAACTTAGAGGAAAGAAAGTTTATTTTCTCATATTTTTGGAGATTTCAGAGATTCAGTCCATGTCAGGCCAGTTCTGCAGAGTTTAGAGAATGGGGGTGGGAAGCAGAGAGAAGGAGAAAGGTAAGAGGGACCATATATAACCCCCATATATCACACCCTCAGGGACCCTCTTCCGGCCACACCCCCACCTGCTTTGGTGACCATCCAACAAATCCATTACACTGGATTTATCCACTTAGGAGATTACAACCCTCATGACTTATTTACATCAACTCTGAACATCAATACACGGACTCTTCAGGAGATACTCTATATCCAAACTATGACTCTTATTTTCATAGTTTCCTGTATTTTCTAGAGCCCCACATTGCACATGCATAACACTTGGGTTTATAAAACAATCAGTGGATTGTGTAAAATAAACAAAGACATGTCTTCAAAGGCCCCTTTCTCCCCCATCCAGAGCCCTCCTGATGATCTGGAAGATTCTCATCTGTAATAGTCCATTCCACCACATCGGCAGTAGTCAACATCTTGTTCTCAAGAAATCATTTTCCAAATAAAATACAGACTGTTCACTCTCATGAAAGAAGACAGTGACTTCCCCCAAGCATCGCCTTCCACCCCTGCATCCGTGCTCCTCTTCCTACCAGTGTGCCTACCTTTCCACATCTGCCATGAACTCTCACCTGACTTTGTGGTCCAACCCTTCCCCTGTCTCCACTCCTCCTCACCATTTCCTGATCCCCAGCCCCAGCATCTCTGCAGCCTTTGAACTCTGGCTGCCTTTTCCAGCTGAACTATAAATCTGGTGCTCCCCTAACACTACTTTTGGGTAGAAGAATTTGAATATGATGTCTTCGTTTAATCATAAGCTCTTTAAAAATAGCATGGAATGTTTTCTTGAAGGGAGAGGAGTCTCTTAGGAACCCTGATCCAGTACGTGTCATAAAGCGGACATTCGCCACATACTTGTGAATGGACAAATAGGAGTTCTTCATGGGCAACATTGTACACCTTTACAAATCAGTATGGTGGGAAGTTTGACAGGGCAGATTTTTCTTTGATCCCATCACAGTAAACAGCTCAGAAAATCAAGGTCCAGTTGTTGCTCTGCTCTTCATTTCTCAGTGACTTCTTCTCCCAAGTTGATCTGGCCAAATTCTCTGGGCCCAGTCAAAAAGATGGAAGTAAGATAGGCAGAGCTGGGTCGTGTTCCTGGTTTCACACTCAGAGACCCTTTGGTAATGGCCTCAATGAAGCCTTCTTTCTGAAAAACCTAAGCAGGGCATTTGGTTCAAGCATCTGAGCAAGAAGAAACCTTGTTTTTCTTCAATCTGTGTATTTCAAGGTAACTGAATGAATATGCATGGAGATGTATTGACATGACAGAGATTTTTATTGACATGAGGAAGTCTTGCAAAATACAACTGAAATGGTTCTGTTGCAAGTCTTCCCAGAAGACCAACCTCAACACGTCTTGTTCTTTTGGGGCTCTTCCAGTACAAGCAACAGTAGACACAGGATTATGGAAACAGTAAGACAGAAGTCCCCCACCCACACACTGAGCAAAGTGATTTATATCAGCAACGGGCTTAGAATTCTTGTTTGTGCCAAGTAGAAAGAGGGATATTTTTACTAAATCGCCATAAGGAGATTTGATTTTCCAAAGTTGAATCCGAACCTTCACAGAAACTGAATGGAGGTCCCATCCTTCCCCTCTTGGAGGATAGGCAACATCTCTCCTTGAAACAGGCTCATTGCTTAATAACCAACCTCCCGTGCTCCTGGCCCAGCCCCTCTCTGTCCCCACCTTCTCTCTCTGCACCTCTTGCTCTAGATCCAGCCAAGACGTCCAAGAGCCACGCTCTCCCCATACACCATGAGCTCTCATCCTTCCCTCTGCCTGCAAAGCTCTTCCCTCATTCCTCCCTGGTCAACTCTCCTTCAGATCTCAAATATCTCTTTCTGAGATGGGAGCTCCCTAAGCAGCCCCAGCTCCCAATATCCAAATAAGTTTTCCTAATTCTGCTCCCATAGCATATCCTGTGCCTAACTGTACTAGCAGTTATCACAGTGTGTCATTACATATTTGTGTGATTATTTATTTGAAGCCTGTCACCTCTACTAGAATGTGAAGCTTGCAAAATCTGGGAGTCTGCCAAGTTTGTTCATCCCAGGAGTTGGCTGAGAGGAGGTGCCCAGTCAACATTTGCAGTATAAAAGAATCGATGGCTGATTCCCAAACCTGAGCCTGCTCTGTGCTCTTAACTTGCTATCTTGCTTTATCAAACAGGTAGTTTCTGACCGTTTCAATTTCCTACCCTGCACATGTACAGGGAGGACAGGCCTAGCCCACCTGATGCGGGCACAGCAGGGACTAGTGCCTGTTTACTGGGAAACTCTGAGACAGACAGAAGAGGTAAGTTAGTATGGATGTACTTTCCGAATTTCCAAAAGAAAAACACCATCGCACAGATGTGGTGTCACACACGTGTGTATATTGGAGCAGAAATGCTCTCCTAGGTGTCTGTTTATTTCCTGGCATTTATGGTTCTTCTGGAAACTCAAATGAGTAGTGAACTGAAGGAGGAAACGGCAGCCACAGAGGAAACGAGCCGTGGTGGGAGGGATGAATCAATGCCCCGATTGTAGCTGCAAATCCAAGATGGCCGCCGCAGCAGAGGCCAGACTGAAGCTATTAGGAGCTGGTTTTAGAATGTTGTTTTTTTTTTTTAACCGATAGTTGCATTTTTAGACCCCTGTAATTCACCACATCTCCAGTAAATAATTCCTTTCCATCTGCTGCTGACAGTTCAATATTCCCTCTGATAATGTTCTCAGGTGTCAACAGATAAAGCGCAGATGCTTTGATCTCAGCACAGTGATTGTCAACACTTGCCACACACTGGAGATATTCCCCTTGGAATCCCATCCAACAAATTGGAACATGCGGTCAGACTCGAAGGCCCCTGCCTAAAAATGGGCCTAAACGGCTTCCGCTGAATAACGCCAGATTCCTGGCAACAACAACAAAATAATAATCCGCATCCTTACCTGTTTGCTTCCTTCCTTCCCTAATCTGTACCCCCTTCTCCTCAAAAAAAAAAAAAAAAATGCACAGTACTGCCAAAGTCTCTTAAAAACCCTTCCAAGGAGCCTCGGACAACTCTGGCTCTCTAAAAGGATACCATTGTAAAGGAGCGCACTCATATTTCAGTGACATACGTATATGTCTCACAGAAACCAAGGTTTATGTGTCTCAGGATTTCTCCTTAGTTAACCGCAATTGCAGGGAAATGGCACCACGTTCCTGGAGTTAAATGTGGTAGCAATTATTTTGCTGGCAAAGGAGATGGAGGGTCTTGATGGCCTGAGTTCTATGAGTCAGGATTAAATAAACGTGTCTTTCAGAGTTACACTGATAACTTGGAACATTCCTCCTGCACTGTTTGATGCTACAAAAGAAACCAGCATTTTCCACAGACGAGCCCATTTGGACCTGGGATACTTTCAGAAAAGGAAAAAAAAAAATCAGCTTAAAAAAAGAATTAATACATATGTGTTTACACACACACACACACACACATGCACGCACACACACGTTGCACATACACTGATTCAGAAAACCACTCCAAAATAATGTTGAACTTGTAGATTATTCAGTGCTCTTAGATACCAGGAAATAACTCAAAAATTGCTTTCCTGTATCATATTTACTAAAATGGTGCTATCGCATACTTTAGGGAAGGCAAGATATGGGTCGGGTAACCTGAGCGTTGTTTAATGGTCACTGATTTTACTAATAGCCAGCCAGTCTTTTGGATTTCATTAGAACACAAGAACGAGATAAGATTCCTGAAAGCACGCTACAACTGGAGGGCTGTTTTTAAGTGCAATATGGTTTATGTTTGAGGTCCCAGTTCCAGTTGGAACAGAAAATGATTCCCTTTCTATATCTTTTCCCTGGTGGCCAGAATACCACATACAAATGATTTAGACATAGAGCTTTGCAAGTCAAAAAATATAAACAGAAATATAAACCCCATCACTTCTTCAACCACTAAAACATGTCAACTCCTGGACTGGAATGTAGAGGCTATGAGTCCAAGACAGCAGAAGAGCAAGTGAGAAAGGAAGCCTTTCTCCTGCACTAAGAAATGACGTAGTTGGATATTTACATCTAATTAGGGACAACAGAGATACCGAGCTCAAGAAATCCAATAATCCCACAAACTCACCAGTGTATCTTAGAACTATGGTCAGCCAGTCCGAGGTTAAAAAGCAATCCTTAAGAAAAATATTCCAAAGCAATGGAGGGAGTGGCTACATGAGAAATAAAAAAAAAATGTATGTAGCAGGAAAAAAATTATTAGAAGAAAAAAATGTCCTAAATGAGAAAGGTGTGTTTAGGTAGGTAAGTAAGTAGGTTGGTGGGTGAATAGATAAGGAAATGGGTGGGTGGGTGGATGATAGGTCGGTAGGTAGATAGATAGATAGATAGATAGATAGATAGATAGATAGATAGATAGATAATCTCCATAGATAGAGAGATCTGAATATAAAAATATAAGCTAAATTCCCTTCCATTTTCCAGTTTCTGAGAGCTAGAAATGTGTTCCTTCCTGGTAGGTAGATTCGTTCTCTTTTTCGAAGAACTATTTTCTACAAATCCCTTCTGAGATGAAGTGGCCCTGACTGACTCCAACATTTATAGGGCCCAGAACAAGAGTAAAATTGAGTCCCCTATCCCGTAAGTGTAAATATTTAAAAGTTATAAATCATGGTAACAAACTGTTAAATAAAATCCGTTCTGTTCTCCCTGGACAAATGTACTGCCATCATACCAAGGAGGGCCAGGTTAAAACAAGAACTCTCAGACTTCCTTCCCAGAATGTAGGGAGCAGCCAGCCCGGGTCTGCAGCCGGCCTCCTGCCTTCCTTACCCATCATCCCTCTCACCATGGGAGGCCCTCACCCAGGCCTCTGGGATCTGCCCAGTCCACAGGATCAGTCTCCTCGGCCACCACGGCCTGGGGTGACCACCAGCGACACAGTTTGCCCTAGGGGTCCAAGTCTAGGGCTGATACCACCAGGTCCTGGAAGCAGAGTTGGGGACCCTTGGGCAGAGAATCCCAAGGGACGTGGGAGTCGTCATGTGGGGTACATCAGGCAGTATCAGCTGCAGACTCTTGGTCCACGGAGAGGCACGACAGCAGAGAGGCCAGAGTAGGGCTCGCTGACGCGCAGGCCTGGGACAAGGTATCTCTTGCCCAAGCCTAAGGCCAATACCTCAAGAAGCCATATTCCTGACTGAACAAGGTAGGCATTAGAAAAGCGAAGAGGAAAGTGACTGAGGGGAAGAGAAGTCGGCCCTGAAAAGCAAACTATTCCCAGCGCTAGATGAAAATAAACATTTTTTTATATCTGATTTTCCTGGGTCAGGAATCTGGGAGCCCTGGTCAAGCACCCTCACGGAGTTTCAGTCAAGCGAGGCCGGGGCCGCCATCTCATCCACAGGCCCAACAAGGAAAAGGAAGGAGAGACCAGGGCCAGCTGGCTTGCGTGGTTGGTGCCAGGCCTCAGGGCCTCGGAAAATTCTGGCTGGAAGCTTCCAATCCTCGCTGCATGGACCTCCCCACAGGCCAGAGGACCAGGTTCAGATTTAGAACCTCCCCCAGGTCCCTGAGTGCTCTCCTGACGTGGGCTGACTCCCCCCAGAGCAAGTGACCTCAGAGAATACGATGGAACCCCGGCCTTCTTATAATCTCATCTCAGAAGTGGCATGCTGTCACACAGACCAATCTTGGCACAGGGATGGAG
>PVLC010022826.1:0-26308 GCA_004027655.1 Graphiurus murinus | reverse complement strand
AATAATGTGGAACATTTCCTCATACATTTATTGGCCATTTGTATTTCTTCTTTTGTGAAGTGTCTATTTAGATCCTTTGCCCATTTTTTGATTGGGTTATTTGCTTTCTTAGTTGCAATTTTCTTGAGTTCTTTATATATCCTAGATATTAGACCTCTATCTGAAGTGTAACTGGCAAAAATTTTCTCCCACTCTGTAGGTTCTCTGTTGAGGTTCTTGATAGTTTCCTTTGCTTTGCAGAAGCTCTTCAGTTTAATGCAATCCCATGTATTGATCTTCTTTTGAGCTGCTTGTGCTTTGGGGGTCTTGTTGAGAAAGTTTTGACCTGTGCCTATGTGTTGTAGTGTTGGTCCTATGCCCTCTTCAAGTAGCTGCAAGGTCTCTGGTCTGACTTCCAGGTCCTTGATCCACCTTGAGTTGACTCTTATGCAGGGTGAGAAAGTGGGGTTTATTTCCAGTTTCCTGCATATGGTTAACCAGTTTTGCCAACACCATTTGTTAAAGAGGCTATCCTTTTTCCAGTGTATATTTTGGCTCCTTTGTCAAAAATCAGTTGACTGTAAGTCTGTGGGTCTGTTTCTGAGCCTTCTATTATGTTAAGTGAGATTAGTCAGTCACAAAGAGTAAGAAGCATATGTTCTCCCTAATATGTGGATGCTAGGCAGAAGATGGGGCATAGGAGGGTCCCCAGATGAAAAGGAGAGATCCTCGATAAGCAAAGAAGTTGATTTAATTGTAGTGAATGCATGGGGCAGAGGGACACCCTAAGGCGCATGATGTACTTACACAATCATATCAAGGTCACTCACTGAAGTGAACCTGAGTTCAGAGACAGAATACCTCTGAGTTCAATCCCTACTACTGAAAAACAACAACAACAACAAAAAAGGGTTTAGTAAATTTGATCACTAAACAGATATTATTCATAAAACATTTAAAACCTTAAAAATTGTAAGAGAAAAATGACCAAATGCCACAGAAAGAATCTAGCTCAGAGATAATTAAGATTAGAAGAGGTATAATTGGAATTTAATTTTCTAACAACAAAGAAAAATAGCTCAAGGGAAAAATCAGTTGTTTCAGGGATGAGTCTGATCATAGGGAAAAACTGAAGGAGCTAGATGATTCCTGGACAAATACAGTAGACAAAAAACCTGAGGATGAACCAGAAGTTAAATAAGACTTTCATGAACTAAGTAAGCAATATGTGGAGAGCTTAAGTAATATGATTATGAAACTATAACACACCTATCTGCAATACTGGCAGTGCCTGAGGTCTCTAAGCAGAATTCTGAAGTAACTGGCTAAAAATATTTTTAGAAAAAGTAAAGTAAAAATAAATAAAGCTTATATCATCAAAAGTGTATTATATAAAGTAATCTCTTGCTCAGGTTTAAGCCCAAATTCCCATGGGTATTAATGGTAAGAGGTGACCAGTAGCAAAATAACCAAGAGTCTGCTCTCTGGGGGTTGTGTTAAGTATGTTTTATCATACTGATGAAATAGTGTTTAAAAATTCAGGTCAGCACCCATCAGTGTAGGAAATCACTTAGTACTCAAGATTTCACATGGCATTTATACATAGAACTGAACTCAGCCTACAGCAAAGTAAATGTGAATATATAGATTATCTTAAAACAAAAAATCTATATTTGTGGGTGATATTTATCTAATTAAATAAATAATCATTTATTTGTAAAAGTTTTAAATATCTTTCACTTAGTAAATAAAAGACTCCAGATTTATTTATTTATTCATTTATTCATTCATTCATTTATTTTTGTACTGGTGATTGAACCTAGAGGCATTCCACCTCTAAGATATATTCCCATCCCTTTTTAATTTTTTTTATCTAGAAACAGTCATACGAGGTTGCCAAGAGTCTTACTAAGTTTTTGAGGCTGTTCCTAAACCTGTGATTCTCCTATTCCAGCCTTCCAAGTACTGAGATTACAGACATATGTTGCCAAATCTGGTTTACTCCAACTTTTTTTATTTTATTTTATTTTATTTTATTTTGCAGTCCTGGGGATTGAACTCGGGGACATTCTACCTCTGAGCTATACCCCCAGCCCTATTTTTTATTCTTTATTTTGAAACCAAGTCACTAAGTTGTGGAGTGCCTCACTAGGTAGCTGAGGCTGGCCGCGAACCCGGATCCTCCGGTCTCAGCCTCCCGAATGCTGGGATTACAAGCGTGCGCCACCACACCCGGCTTACTCCAACTTTTAAAAAAAATTTTATTAGTGCTTTTTAAGTATATATAATAGTAATACTCAAAGTAACACAAACATATATGCACACAGTACTTGCTGTATTTCTTTCTGGATCCTATCTTTATCACCCCTCTTATCTCTCCATATGTGTTAGTGAGATAGTTATTAATTTCATATAATGCATTATTTAAATGGTTTCCTTAATCAATCCTCCTCTTTTCCATCGCATCTCCAACTCCCAATCACCTTCTACTATTCTATTGGTCTTTCTTCTCATTTATCTAAAGTCCCTTATTTCCTATTTTCTTTCTAGTTTTCATATATGAGAGAAAACATAAAACCATGGACTTTCTGAGACTGGCTGACTTTACTTAGCATAATATTCTCTCATTGCATCCATTTTCCTACAAATGACATACTTGTGTTCTTCTTTATGACTAAGTAAAATTCCATTGTCAGACCCTTCAGAGGAGTAACTTAGCCAGGGATTCACCTTGCAGGGTCATGCTTGTTCCTGGAGCAGTCCATATCTAATGGTTGATCTGTATAAAGTTGGAGTCCAAAAAATGATCTTCAACTTTCTTTAAAAAGTCAGTCCCTAGCCGGGCGTGGTGGCGCACGTTTGTAATCCCAGCATTCGGGAGGCTGAGACCGGAGGATACGGGTTCGCGGCCAGCCTCAGCTATCTAGTGAGGCACTCCGCAACTTAGTGAGACTCGGTTTCAAAATAAAAGAATAAAAAAAAAAATAGGGCTGGGGGTATAGCTTGGAGGCAGAATGCCCCTGAGTTCAATCCCCAGTAATGGAAAAAAAAAAAAAAAAAAAAGTCAGTTCCTATAACGTATTAGTATACTACTAGGAAAACCACACATATATGTATTTATATATTGTTTTGTTATCTATTATATTATATATTATATGTATACATATATATTATTAAGAAAGGAAAACCATATATGTATGTATGAGTGTGTGTATGAATGTACAGATGTATGTATTAAAACCATATATACATGTATTAAGTTGAGATACACTAGACTCCTGGGGATATTCATTTTTCCAGGTAGTGAACTCAGGTTCCTTTCAATGAAAGACCTAGTGCCTCTCCACTTTGGAGGATTGGTGTTGCCAGGCAGCTTTCAACTGTCAGAGCTTTCAAAAGATTCACCTTGCACAAGGTCACACTCATTCTTGGGGTGACTCACATCCAATGACGGATCTACATGGGGATATAAAGGCCAGTCAACTTAGGGTACAACTTGGGACACAACTCTCAAGGCACAACTCTGAAGGTCCATTCTATCTCAGGTAGAATGCTGCAGTTTGGATGGAAGCCCCACTTCTCCCTCTGCTCATCCCACTCCCTCCTTCTTCCTTTATAAGTATTGATTCCAAACAGCCATAAAAAAATTGTCCATGTTTAACTACATAGTAGAGGCTGTTTCCCAAGGAGCATAACCTATAACATTATAGAAAACACATCGGAGATAATAGAGGACTAAGGGAAAAATATTTTTATTAATCTAATAATTCAGTAAAATAGAGTAGTAATATGGAAAAGAGAATTAAGGCTTAAGGTATTTAAATATGTGGATTAAAGGGAATATGTGTTACTATACTTTGGATAATATATATTTCAATTTTTAAAAATTTGATGGCATAATTATATGTAATGGTGAAATTCAATGTGATATATTCATAAATGCACATGGTATCATTTGGTATGTTTCCTTTCCTATACTCCTTTCAATTTTTTTTTTATTATTCGTACATTGTGAGCATACATCTTTGTTAGGTACAAATTGATAACAACATATGTGCCCACATTTCTCATTTGACCCCTTCCCCAAATTCCCACCCCACTCCCTCACCCTCCCTCCCTCTCAAGTTCAGTTTGGTGATACTCCTTTCAATTTTTAATGAATATTCTTGAAAGTACAAAAGATATTTCTCTTCCCCCTACCATACATAAAGAAATAAAGTTTACCTATATTTATCATTGATGGATAAACTAAGAAATATTAATGAAAATTTTATTTTATACTTTTACTAGTGAATTGTAGTTTCACATCAAAGAAAGAATGGGAAAATGGGAAATGAAAGGGAACAAATTCTATAATCTTTTTACAGTTCTGGTTTAGCTATGGTTATTTTCTATTTTCACTTCTGGAACTGGCCTATATATGGACATTTTATTTTTAAAATCTGATATTCCATATGAATTACTTTGCTTTCAACACAGCATAAGGTAAATATGTTTCTCACCTTTTTAATAATTAGATTTACAAAATTAGAAAGAGCTTGCTATAAATTCTATTCTGTGTGTGTGTGTGTGTGTGTGTGTGTGTGTGTGTGTACAGTCCCAAGATAATTCTATTGACAAAATTCCAACATTTTTCATAGGGAAAATGCTTCCCTACATTGGATTTGGAAGTGATGTCTTAGACATGGCACCAAAGACGCAGTCAAGAAGGGAAAAATTAAATAAATTGACTTCATTAAAATTGTGTGTGTCAAATAACCACATCAACAGAATAAAAAGGAAGCTCACAGAATAGAATAACAAATTTGCAAGTTATATGTCTGAATAAATATTAGTATCAAAAATACATAGAAAATCCACAACTTGTGATAGATTATGTCCCATTGTGAGTTGAAATACCATAAGTCAAAATGCAATTAATATGCTTAACCTACTGAATATTATAACTCAGCATATTCTACCTTAAACATGTTCAGAACACTTACATTACCTGGAGGTATGTGGGGAGAGACCATCTACATAGACGTATTTTTAGTTACTAAAATTACTAGTTTCTGTGAAAACCGCTTAATGTATTTTCTCCAAATTTAGCTATGGTCATTAAGAATGTCTGATTTAAAATAACCGAAAATGGGGCATATAACATATACTTTCAATAACACTGGAGACATCTCAAAGAGATAGGAAATCATTTCAGAACCTAGGTACAACACTCATTTTAAATAACTCTTGATTGGGAGAAGCATACCATAATAATTAATATGGCATAGAGTGAAAAATACATGGTATCCTTAAAATTAGAAACAGAAATCACAAGAGAAGGTTGTTCAAATTATAGATCTGTTGCCAATTTAGCTGTCTCACATGGAGATTTCTAGGTAGCAAGCTGAAGTGTGAGTAAGACCAGAAGTTTATGTTACCATGCCTAATGATAACTCTGGGCAACATGGGGAAAGATGAGCAGTGTAACAGTAACAACATAAATCTTGATACTATCCACATAATGAATCATCTTGCTTATGAAATCTCTTTTGTAATAACATTAGCATACTGAACATTAACACATTAAATAAAGGTTAAGTTGGTTAGCAACATTAATGGGCAAAAGATGATTAAAAATATTCCTACTCAAGCTCAAAAATAGAAAAGAAAAAAAAACCCACAAGTAATTAAACTAAGAAATGGGTAAAGGAACTGTTTCAGTCAGGATTATCACTATAATAAGCCAAAATAACTGATGACTACAACTTAGAAGAAGGAAGATTCATTTATTTATAGTTCTGGAGGCTTTAGTTGATGTTAGGTCAGGTTATGACTGTGGAGCTGAGGGGATGGAGGCAGGAAGCAGAGAGACAGCTGGAGTGGGATGACTCTGCTCTCAGAGCAGAAAGAGATCAAGAGGCTGGGGGTGGGGAACATATATAGTCCCCAAGGCCACACCCCAGACACCCCTCCTCAGAAGCCAAGCCCTACTTTCAGCATGGCTGCCTTCTCTACAACATGAGATTTTGGGAAAATTCTAAATCCAAAACATAACAGGACCTGAATAGACATTTCTTTACAAAAAAGTCATATAAATGGCTAACAGATATATGAAAAAATGTGCAGCATCACTGATTGTCTTAGCCTACGTGCTAATAACACAGCACCACAGAGCAGGTAAATTACTAAGAAGAAAAGTTTATTTTGTCTCACAATTCTGGTCTAAGATTAGTGGGCCACATCTAGTAAAGACAGTACAGGGTGTCACATAGTAAGAGCAGGGAACATGAGAGAACTTGTCAAACTGGGTTTTATAGCTGAATCACTCTCAACATAGACCATTAATCCTTTTAGCCATTAAATGAATTCATGGATGAATGCATGCATCGGAGCAGAACCCTAATCAGCTCTTAAAGGTCTCACCTGGTCCCAGATCTTAATATCTCATAATGGAGATTAAATTCTAACTTGATTCCAGAAGTGTCAAACCATATTCAAACCATGGCAATAATTATCAGAGAAACGCAAATCAAAGTCATTATAAGATATCATTTTGCACCTAGTAGAATGGTTATTATTGAAATGAAAAATCAGTCTTGGTGAGGATGTACAGAAAAGGGAACTCTTGCACATCATCGATGGAAATGTATATTAGCATATTCATTAAGAAAAACAGTATAAAGTCAGGTGTGGTGGTGCACGCTTGTAATCCTAGTACTTGGGAGGCTGAGACAGGAGGACTGCAAGTTCGCAGCCAGCTGCAGCTACTTAGTGAGGCCCCCTGAAACTTAGTGAGACCTTGTTTTCAAATAAAGAATTAAAAATAGGGCTGAGGGTGTAGCCACAAAAAGAAATTAAAAAAAAAAAAACTATAGAGGTTGTTCCAAAGTTAAAAACAAAATCACCATATGATCCACTACTGGGTTTACATCCAAAGGAAATGAAATCAGTATGTCCATAAGATATCTATACACTCATGTATACCATGAGGAGATAACAAATCTTTCCATAGTCACAAAAACTTTACTAAACTAAACCACAGTAGCCTTTCTCTTGAAAATAATCAATATACAGTCTCCATTTATACAACTACTTGGGCATTTTATTATAGCTTGAGAGAAAATGAGTACTTACATACCTTAATTAATTAATCAATTAATTAATTTTTGTGGTGCTGGGGATTGAACCCAGGGACATTTTACCTCCAAGATACACCCCAGCCCTATTTTTTTATTTTTTGAGGAAGAAGGATCTCACTAAGTTGTTGGGGAACTCACTAAGTTGCTAGGAGCCTTGCTAAGTTGCTGAGGCTGGCTTAAAACCTAAAATCCTCCTATCTCAGCCTCCAAGTACTAGGATTACAGGCGTTCACCACCACACTCGGCATAATTTAAAAAGCTGAATGTAAAAGATCTTGGTGGATCACTATGATATTATCTTAGTTGTGGAAGTAAAATAAAAGTAATAGTTCACTTTATTTATTTTTTATTTATTTTACATCTATTTAGTCTGAGCTGTAGAGGTTAGCCATCCACTTCTACCTTTCTAATTTGAAGCACTTCCTGCATGCTGTATAATATATTCTGAGAAAATGGTGAAAACATTGCTCCTTGAGATCCCTGGTTCAAACCTTTGAAAAAAGGGAAATTTAATTTTCCTTTAGTTAATTGCTACTGAAATGATGAAAAATGCAGAATGGGGCTGACCTGGGATACCTTTTGCAACTCAATTTAATAATTATTTTATTAGTTTTTCTGTAAATATTATAGGCACTATTAAAGTGAAGTTTTATTTATTTCTTAGAGATGGGGCCTCAGTATGTTGCCTACATTGGCCCCCAATTCCTGGGCTCAAGTGATCCTCCTTTTCTGCTTCCCACCCACATAAGAATAACAAATGCACCCCACCACACCTGGATTTAAGCTGAACTTTCCAATCATCGATTTAATTTTATGATTTATTAAACGGCCTTATTATCAATAACATGGCTTTTAGTTTGCTTATCTAGATTACATTAGCATTAATTTGCCTCAGCTTGTTCCATCTTTAAAATTGTTTACTTTTCTTTCATAGAAATATCTTTTTGAGACTTTTGAAGATTAAAAACAGATATAAGATGTCCCTTGAGATGGAGTTATGTCCTGATAAATGTATTTTATGTGGAAAATTCATTTAATTCCCCAATAAATCCATTGTTGAGTTGTAAAAACTAAACCATGGTAAGTCAGGGACCACCTGTATTTCCCAAGAATTTTTTAGTTCCTGTAATAAGTTTCAGAGGAAGATGAATTTTCCAGGACCTTCTGCTTTATTCATATTTTTAATAATACAGAATGTCTTCATAGTCTCACATGTTGTTGATTTTATTTGTTTTTAAACATTGTTTCAATGATTAATGGTATATATGTATGCACATACAAAACCACATGCATACACATGCCTCTTCTCTTTTATTATTCTATACTTTCCTGCTTATCTTTTCTGCAAAAACCTGAACTATGAAATTACTACAGGGAAAATACTTCAAGACAATGCTATCCAGGCAATGATTTTTTTTAGATAGGTTCCCAAAAGTGCAGTCAACAAAAGTAAAAATAGACAGATGAGGATGCATCAAATAGTAAGCTTCACAGAGCAAAGGATATACCAAACAGAATTAAGGAAAAAAACTATAAAATGAGTGAAAATACTTGAAAATTATTCATCTGATAAGAGAATAATATCCAGGTTATATAAGCAACTCAAAAAGCTAAACTTTGGGAGGAAATCCCACAAATAGTACAATTGAAAAACTAGTTAAAGAATTATGCTCTTCTCAAAGGAAGATATACAAATGGCCAACAACTATAAAAAAAAGTTCAATTTTATTCATCATCAGGGAAATGTAAATCAAAACCACAATGATATATCATCTCACCTTAGTCAGAATGGCTATCATCAAAAAGAAAAACTAACAAATGCTGAAGAGGAAAAGGTACAGTTGGTAGAAATGTAAATTAGTATAGCCATTATGGAAAGCAACATTGATATTCCTCAAAGAACTAAGTAAAACTACCATATTATTCAACAATTTCACTGTTGAATATATATCAAAGGGAGATCAAATAATCATACCCAGAATGTTCCCTGTACTCTCATATTTATCCTAGCACTATTCACAATAGCTAAAAAATGGAATCAACCTAGATGCCCATTAGTGGATGAATGGATATCAAAAATGTGGTATATGTACACAATAGAATATTTTTCATCTATAAATAAGAATGAAATCAGCCAGGTATGGTGGCACACACTTATAATCCCAGAATTTGGGAGACTGTGACCGGAGGATCCAGGTTCACGGCCAGCCTCAGCCATCTAGTGAGGCCCTCCGCAACTTAGTGAGACCCTGTTTCAAAATAAAGAATGAAAAATAGGGCTGGGGTATAGCTCAGAGGTAATGCCCCTGAGTTCAATCCCCAGTACCGAAAAAAAAAAAAAGAAAAAGAATGAAATCCTGTCATTTGCTGCAACATGGATAGAACCAGAGGTGACTGGGTTAAGCAAAATAAGCCAGACATATGTTCTCACTCATTTGGGGAAACTAATAAGTCCATGTCATAGAAAAATGGGATTGAATAGTGGTCACTAGAGACTAGAGTAGGGAACAGAGAAACAGAAAGAAGGATAATAATGGACACCAAAACACAAAGAGACACTTTTCTAGTTTTTTGATAGCATAGTAGGAAACAGTTAAAAAAATGTATGATATGATACACTTGAAAATGAATAGAAGAATATGAAATTCCCAGCACTTAAAAATTATTAGTGTTTAAATTTAGAGATGAAAATGTTTATTACCCTGGTTTGATTATTATACATGTTAACATGTATAGAATTACCATTACGCACTTCATAGGGATATAAAAACATTATATTTCATTTAAAAATAAAATAAACTTTTCCATGTCTCCTAAATATGTAGGTTATTGAAGACAATTCATTATGTTGCTACAATTTAACCACTTTTTCTTTGTTCTATTTGAACATGGAATTCACACAAAGTAAAGCATATTGAAAATCCCTTATGTGGTTTTTATTCTCCACTTTTACAACTTCAGAGAAGGAAAGCCTAAAACAGTAAGTCAAGTAGATAGCACATACATGTAATGACATCATTTACTTCATTTCAGCATGCCTAGTATTGGGGAAATAACTGCATCCTCTGGTAGAGAATGAGACTAAAATAACAACCAAAAAAAGCCTTTATTCAGCATTATATTTTATGTTGAAGCATCAGTAATATATATTTGGAAGAAATATGATGAATATATATATAATGCTTTTGTAATAGGAAAAATTTTAAGGAGAAAAAAGAATTCTATGTCTTACACGAACAGATTTTTCTATCGCTAGAGGTTAGAAGAGTAATTATGTTCCTTTGAGCAAGTGATGGAGGACATCATCAAACTGGAAGTACTTCTTTGTAAAAGAACTGCCAGCTTACCTTTATATTAATAGATATTACCTTCAGAATATATCTGTAGAGAAAGAAAGCTGTTTTAGTAAATGGTGACTCTATCGTACTTCTCTACTTGAGCCAAAATATTATTTCAGATTATTCCTATAGCTTAATTACCTCAAAAAAGGCACAAAAATATTATAAAATGCCATTTTCTTAAACAAGTTAACTATTATAAAGTAGTATATGTCATAATCCTGGCATTTGTATTATCCTAATGACTCTTCTAGAGATTCGAGCAAGTTAAAAGTAAATATTAATGTGCATATTCTACTTGAAATTGTGTGGATTTTACATTATGAGAGTAACATATCTAATAGATGAAGTATCCACTAAACTAGTACAAAATAAAGAGCAACAAAGTGAGCTATTAAAACATTTGCACTATAACTTAATACACTGATTTCACCACTGATGAATATTTGGAGAATGAAGGTCCTTAATAATAAAGTAACTTGTAAAATATACTTGTAACGCATAAAAGGCTCTGCTAGATATTATCATAAGAGAAATTCCATTTTTTTCACTCTGTTTCATGAATATGAGACTACACATGACAAAAAATGGTTTAATTACTTCTGTGACCAAGAACAATTTAATAAAATATGACTAAACACAGTTTGTTCTGGTGACATCACTCTGGCTATCCAACATGATTTTCCTATTCTGATGGTGATTGTTTTCCCATTTTCTATCATGTGCCACTCTTCTGTTGTCTAACTTATTTCCTTTTCACACAAACATGGTTGAGCTGATAGCAGTCATTTGAACATGTCAACACACTGATTTTTCTTCAGAATTACTGTAGTACTTCAGCCAATCATTAAATTTCTAATTGTGGAATAAAATAGTTTTTCATGAAATTAATTCAAGGAGGGAGACTCCAAATGATACTATATTTAGTGAAATGCAGAGTAATTCTGAATGCAATTCTAGTAGTTTTTTGAGAGTCTTCAATAGTACTGTTAGGAATATGTATAAACAGAAGAGATAGAATGGTGCCTTTTTGTCCATGTGTAACGGTTAAGTTATTTGGGAGATTTTACCCTCTAAAGCACTCTTGCAGTCTTCTTTTTAGAGGGTTTAGAATGTGAGTGAGCTTGTCTGGAACACTAAACCATTTTTGAATGAATTATTTTTGTATGACACCATGTAAAAATAGTTAAATGATTAAACACATAACTTTAACTTTCTTTTGGTTTGTGACATGACAATAATAATCCTCAAAAGAAATAATCTAAAAGTAGATTTAACAAATAAATATATTTTCTCTAAAAGGATATCTGCTTTCAGTAGGTTGATGAGTAACTGGTTGTGTGTTAGGATGCATTATCTCTAAAAGATATTCTTTTTAGTTATAAATTTTCATTGAAGATAGAGGATTTCAGACATTGTTTGAGAGATATAAGGAAGAGTTTGATAAATTGTAGTAAAGAAGAAATTTTAGGTATTGTAGAGAGTATTGTAGTTGCAGATTATGTTACTGAGAAAAATTAGAAAATTTATTTCTAAGTCTAATTAAGTGAATGAAGAACTACAGAGATGACCAGGTCTTGAAGGGTCAGGATCCTGGTGAGAAAGATGAGAATGGAACAACACAGAGGTGAGCCTCATATTACCACTGAGGAATCTTTTAGTTCCTAATTAGCACAAAGCTGAAAGTTTCGGAAAATAGCCACAACATGGCTAGAAATCTAAGCTGATGTTTTGGCATTTTCAAGGTTGATAAAGACCTAATTTGCAGTTAAAGTCCAAGAAGCAGAACTTGAAGAAGCCCAAATACATAGAGAAGGGAAGAACATGGGGGACCCTGCAATTGTGTTGCTTTGCTTCTCAAGACATTTGCTAAATTTTATTTGGTATGGGGAGAAGAGATAGAGAAGTAGCATTGTAAGTGGATAGCTAAAAATCTGGACAATTGCAGAGTGTATGGTAGTTTCACAAGGAAGAGAAAAAAATTATAAATTTGTAGAAGAGGCTGTAAGATCCAGAATGTTTATATTATAGGAACATGGTTAATGGAAATTGTCATCTTTTAAAAAAATAAAATAAAATAAGGAAAACCCAGCTCTGAATGAGCATAGTCCCACTCTGGGAAAGTGAGTCTGTCACATATTTAAGGTATAGAAAAGACATAAGCCCACACAACACATAATATTAACAAACATCAAGGGAAAAATGCAGAAAAATTGAGATTACAGTAAACTGATTTTTTTTTAAATGCAGAAAGAAAAGTTGTAAAAGTGAGCAGATAAATAAAAGCCATATCTTCAAATAAAAGCATATCATCAGAAAGCATGAAAACAGAAGGCCTTAACTTAATGACATCCTCAAAATGCTGAAAACATGTGCCTACCTGGAAAGACTATCCTACAAAAAAGACAATTAAAGACATTGGTTTTCTATACAATTTACTGATGAATTTACTGTTCTAAAACTTGGATATTCTAGAACATCACTGACAAACAAAAATATAATTTGGAGCCAGGCATGGTGGTACACGCCTGTAATCCCAGTACTTGGGAGGCTGAGACTGGAGGATCCGGGGTTCCCCACTAGCCTCACCTACTTAGTGAGGCACTCCGTAACTTAGTGAGACCCTGTTTCAAAATAAAAAATAAAAAATAGGATTGGGAGTGTAGCTCAGAAGTAGAATACCCCTGGATTCCATCCCAGCACCACACACACACACACACACACACACACACACACACACATATTATTTTGGCCACAAAAGTAATTTTATACTTTATAATGACCACATAAACGTATAAGAGAAACAAATGCATATAATCTAAGAATACATTTCATTTAGCTGATTATATATGAAACATTATTTCAACATGCAATAAATACAAAATATCATTAATAATATATTTATAGCTTTTTGTAAAATTACATCTTCAAAATCTGGTAGACCTAGTAGATTTAGAGAACATATCAATTTGAAATCAATTTGAAAGAGTCGTATTTCAAATGTTCAATAGTCCTATGTGGTTAGTAGCTACCATTAGGATTGCAATAGTTCTTAGCTGTAGCAAGAATAAATTCAAATGGTATATACAGTATACGAATTTGATCTACTACAATAATTAGTTTAATAGTAAGTTGTATTAAACATATATATATATATTACTTTAATAAGTAATTTCTGTTTAAATATAGTTCTCTAGCAATTGATATAATCACAGTAGGTTTCTGAAATATAATGCCATTTAATAATGAAGATAACTGAAATGAAAAAAATAATCTTTGGGATACAATAGCATCAAATCACATAAGTCCAGTCCCATCTTTTTTATTTCACTTAAAAGTCATTTATAAAAAGTCTTTAATAACTTACCCATAAGAATAATTATATGTGTTCTCTGAAAAATAAATATATTTTGAAGAGTATGAAACAAAGATCCCCCCTTCAGTTCTCACCCCATTCCTCCCATAGATAATCCTTACATCGATTTAAATAACTTCATGGATGAACAATAAGTTATTTGAATAGTTACCATATTAAAAAAAGAAAAATTGAGCCGGGCGTGGTGGCGCACGCTTGTAATCCCAGCATTCATTCGGGAGGCTGAGACCGGAGGATCCGGGTTCGCCGCCAGCCTCAGCTACCTAGTGAGGCACTCCGCAACTTAGTGAGACCCGGTTTCAAAATAAAGAATAAAAAATAGGGCTGGGGATGTAGCTTGGAGGTAGAACGCCCCTGAGTTCAACCCCCAGTACCGCAAAAAAAAAAAAAAAAAAAGAAAAATTGAAGTATATATCATGATCATAATTATTATGACTCTTTAACTCAAAGTTCAATATTTATTAACTATATGGTATTATCTATTCTTAGTCCAAATTTGCTTGATCACATAATTTGGCAAAAAACAACAAAGGCTTAAATATAATTCCATGGTAATTCACTAAATCATAGATTCCCAAAGTCTGATGGAAATACTGCCCTTGGTATATGTGTGTTGGGGGTCGGGCTGGGAATGCTGGAATGATGCAAGGAGGTTGACAGTAGCCTCTGGGTACAATTGAGGGGCACTGAATAAAAAACAAGGGGATGGTTAAGACACTCGGGGGGCAATGAGTAACTTTTTTTCCAACAAAGGGGCTGTAAGCCAATAAATTTGGGAATCTACACTAACATTATTTTTTTATTTATCTGTATAAAAATGATAGGTTAAGCCGGGCATGGTGGCGCACGCTTGTAATCCCAGCATTTGGGAGGCTGAGACCAGAGGATCCGGGTTTGCGGCCAGGCTCAGCTACCTAGTGAGGCACTCCACAACTTAGTGAGACCCTGTTTCCAAATAAAGAATAAAAAATAGGCCTGGGGGTATAGCTCGGAGGTAGAATGCCTCTGAGTTCAATTCCCAGTACCAAAAAAAAAAAAAAAAAGATAGGTTAATTAAAAGGCTGTCATGTCTCATTAACGTAACTCTTTAATTTTGCTATTAAATGCAAAAGGAAAAACAAATTTTATAAAAACCAGATTAGCACTTATTTCTAGAACCATGCAGATTATCCTGTGCTATAATTTATTAATTGCTCAGGGCCATCAACACACTCAATCTAGAAAAAGGATGTAAATATATTGCTTTGGAAACAGAAAAAAAAAATCATCTGACCAAAAGATTGTGTAGAGTTATTTGTGTAATAACAGGTAATGTATGCATTGTGGATATATAGCAACCATATGATTCAGTGAGAATAGGCACACTTACCACTTAGATGCTTGTATTTTGCCTCCAGGACGTTTTTGTCTGCTTATCTGTTCTGTAGGAGGAGCATTTTTCTCTCTTAGTCAATAAGGGAGTTGGAAGAGTGACATTAAATGTTCTCTTCAGAACAGAATGTCTTAAAAATGGACTGAGCTGTGGATATTCAAACAAAAGAATTTCATATTTTAATTATATCATTCATTAACTTGTAAAAATTATTTTACATAATTAAATAATGAGCGATTCCCAAGAAACTTCATTAATGTAATATAGCTTACCAATATCATTCATTAATATCTCACATGTTTGGATCCCTAGGGTTAATATCTATGTATGTGTTCACTTAACTAAACTGTGTTAATATTCTTGCCTTAAAAGTGATCCAAATTTTAAAGAAATCAAAATATTTGGTGAAGGCTGGAATTCATTTTGTAAATACATATATTTTGTATATATCAATATCAATAATTTTATGTTTTTGAGAATTTTATTGGTGCAATGTAGTAAATATATTTTATTGTGAGATTCAAAGTAAATAACTTTTATTATTAAAATAAAATTTGCTTCCAATGAAGACTAATACTAATTTTCCATACATTTATCAAAATTTGTCTTTACAACATTTATTATATACATTTTATCTGTCCAATACTATTTTAGTAGTATGAACATGAAATACCAAGATAAAGTACTGTGGGATCCTCTCCACGAAAAGGGGGCCCCTACCCCGATCTCCCTGGAGCATCTACCCCAGAGGGGGTTCCCCACGGAAAAGGAAGGTCGCGCCGAAATGAACACATGGCGGGGACTGAGCATTGGAGAACTCATCCGTTTATTACATGAGGGGCAAGGTGTTATATAGGGCAGAGCGAGGGGAGTGTCTTCTTGTAGGGCCAATCAGCGTAGAGGTCATCTTGATCATGCCTCTTTGGCCTAATCCAAAAGGCTGATCCTATCAATGGCTTGATCATGCTGAGGAGACATCCCTCGCCTAATCCTGGTCTCTGGTAAACAGTCTTAGGTCTCCACCCTCGCCACTCCCTCTCTGTGCCATCTTTGATGTATTTTCGGGCGGGGCTACCGCCTTCTCTCTGGGGATCTTTCCCAACAAAGTACAATCACCCTGACCATTCAACATACCAATGAAAACATAAACAAGAATTTGAAACAACTTTAAAAGCTAAAAAAAAAAAAAAAAAAAACATAGCTGATACTCAATTTCTTGAAGGATGTCTACTAAATCTCTTGTGAAAACAAGATCACTGAAAAATAACATTTAATGGAATATTCATTCAACTAATATTTATTTGAATGCCTTATTTGTGATAAGAACCAGTCCTAACATAAACCTATCAACACTTCTGTTTATTCACACAATTCTTCTCAAGAACATCATACTCTAGGATAGATGAAGAAGTTGGGAAAAGAGTTTCTAAGTACAAGTTGAGAATACTACTTTCTTAGATTTATAATTTTTCATTGCCTGTCAACATGTGATAAGGTGACATTATGTTTAAAGTCAGCTTCATGGAGAATAACTAACAGATCTCAGGGCAAATTTATAATTGGACACTTCCAGGGTCTGTGGCCTTCCAGAGGTTACCTCCTCTTTCTGAATTTCAAATTCCTCATTCTTCATACAGAATCAATGCTATTTATGTTATATAGGTTTTCTGGGTATACTAATTGAGTTAAAGTGTGTAAAGAAGCTCTTGTTTTTGAGAAACAATACACGTAGTGGTTAAAAGTATGGACTTTTTATTGGTTGAACCAATCCCTGCCATGTGCTTTCCATGAATTCTTGGAATTAGTTTGGGTTTCACCTGTGGAAAATAAGGATTATAAAATAATACCTATATTGTAGTATTGTTATGAGGACTAAATGAGTTAGTATGTGCAAAGAATATCAAGTCTAGCAAGGAAACTGTTACGTATCTGTTATTATTATTATCCTCAAGTGTCCCCAAAGAGTAAATATTTTTATAAAATTATTTAGAAACAAATTTCCATTATTATGGTTAGAGAGGGTTAAACTGACAAGATAAAATTATCCCTGAAGCCAGCAGTCTGCAGAATTACTGAAAATACAATGAGATTATTACTCCAGCATACTCTTAGAGAATAAATAAACACAATAGTATTTTCAACAGCATAAGATATTTCGAAGTATTGACATGAGGAAAAAGTTATCTTCCATTGCAATAGTGGTAAAAATGATAAATACATATATAAAGTTATAAAATATAACTGAATGAATCTCCATCTTATGTCTTTTAATTGTTCTCTATTACTAGCATCCATATTCTTCCTGCTCAAATTCCCATAAAAATGACCTAGAAAATATAAAATTAGTGTAAAATCCTGTATTAATGTTGAAAAACAGGGGTAGGACATTGGTCTGCTGAAATTTTCAAAGAATCATTGCTAGATATAATAGGGATGTGGGAGGCTATGATAGGAGGATTGCAGGTTTGCAGTCAGCCTCAGCTACTTACACCCTCTGCAACTTAGTGAAATCCTGTTTCAAAATAAAAAATAATAGGGATGGCAATGGACTGAGGAGAAGGTGAGAGAGCTAATTCAGGCCTCCTATCTCCCATTCCCAACCAACTTCCAAGCAAGAATGTTGACTTAAAAAGTTAGAAGTTTGTCAATCTTTAGAATGGATGGAGTAATATATCATTGGAAAGGAAATACTGAAGTCAATATAGTTTTGAGAGGGCCCAAGTTTCAATCCAGCACAGCACTTAGCACAATCTTAGAAGTAAGCAGGGTCCACTTGGTTTCTGACATAGGCACAAGAATGAGCTAAGACTAGCATGTCTGAATGTGGGAACCAGGGAAGTAGAGGTAAATTGGAAGTATTAGGCTTTACTATAGTAGAGACAAGGAATTAAATTCTTCCTGTGGCTAATCACTGCATCAGCTCTTTCTATATCCTTCCCCAAAGACTCCTGACTCTGAAGGTGTCTGACATTGAAAGTCCATCTTAGAAACATTTTAGGGAGCTGAGATGGTACCATATATTATAAAATAATATTAATCTGTAACATTTAAAAGAATATGGATCAATCCCCAAAACAGATGGTAAATTCAATAGAAAAGTAGCTTGCTAGGCTTAAAATAAATGTAGGCGTTTAGCATATGATAAAATTGACATTTCAATCAAGAAGAAAAAATATATTCAAAGGTCATACGTATTGGAATGATCAGTTTTATAGTTTTAAAAACATATAACTATGTCATATCCAAACATTATGAGCTCAGGCAAATTTAAATGTTTAAATATTTGAAAAAGTGGAAGATTAGAATGGAAGAAAATACAAATGGATATTAGATCTAGGATTTTATTTTAAAAAGTTATTCCACTTTTGCATGAAGAAATACCTGAGATGATATTTATTGTATTGTTTCATGTCATAAGATAGCAATAAAATTTTTCAAATTTTCTACAAAGAACTTTTAACAATGTTTTAGAAATTATCTAAAATAGGAAATATAGAATGCTGCCACAGCATATTTTATTCCGAAGCATAGCTAGTGTTTAATATCAAATTACATGTGCAGTGCAATCAAGACAGTGTGGTCTTGGTGAAAGAACAATGAACAGATCGCTAAAACAGAATACAGAGCCCAGAAATCAACCCACAGAAATATAGCAACTGACCTGCGACAAAGGAACAAAAGCAATATGATGGACTATCAAAGATTGTCTTTGAAGTAATATTAACAGAAAGCTAGAGAGAACTAAAACTTAATAGTTTAAACAACCATGGTGATGTGGCAATGACCAGAGAGCTAAACTTTAAAAATCATTACACCAAGTGAAAGAAGGTGAAGTGACATGAATGATAGCACATAAACATGTTCTTAACTATACAAAAACATCCAATTAACAACTTGCTTCTTTTGAAATCAAATGCAAGTGAGAGATGTAAAAAGGCTGGCAACCTTACTAGAGAGATAAAAACAGTTATTTTGTATTCAAAGCATTTTCCACCTGAAGATAGAAATAGATATGAGCTGGGTCCTAAGTGTATTTGATCTGCATTGAAATCATGTTCAGATTGTAGCTTTCAGAATACTAAAGTATGTGAAACTACTTGTCTACAGAAAAGAGTAGCCTAATGTCCACTTAAGCTTTTTATATTCTGTCTTCTAGGGTTTGCAAAACTGATTTAAAATTAATCTGAGCTAAAGAGCAATTTATATATGCCATTTCATTGAAATTATGATGAATGTGTTTGAAACATGAATTACAATTGAGGTAAAATCAATGCAATGTTTAAGTTTATGTTTCTGGTTCCAACTCATAATGAAATAAATAAGAATATATTCTAATTTGCCATTGTTTATAGTTTTCACTGAAATGACAAGTAATATGCTATATATTAAATATGTACAGGAATAATATATTAATTAAAACATAGTCACAAGATGTTATCAGAACATTTTTATTCATATGTTTGGTAGGATAGA
Source organism: Graphiurus murinus (assembly GCA_004027655.1). Taxonomy (NCBI): domain Eukaryota; kingdom Metazoa; phylum Chordata; class Mammalia; order Rodentia; family Gliridae; genus Graphiurus; species Graphiurus murinus. Next base: position 6,649 of record PVLC010022826.1, on the reverse strand, counting down.
AAAAAATATATATATATTTATATATTTCTTCCATGGGGTGATGAATGCCTTTTCAAAGAACAGTAAGAATTTTTTAATGAAATGCATTACTTGTTCCCTGTCCGAGAAAAATGAGAAGATAATGACCTACTAACTTGTGTACTGCTGATTAGAAGTACAAATGTTAGATGACAGAATAAACAAATACTGAAACTAAGCTAAAGAATAGCTTCAAAATTGTCACTATCCTAAAAGACAAAGACAGAGGACTTGTCCTAGATTAAAGGAGATTAAGTTAATATGGTGATTGAATGCAATAGATTATTTTAAGCAAATATTAATATGATAGATAATAGTATTGTAAGAAAGTAAAATTTCCTGAATTTGATCATTGTTTTGTAGTTACATAAGAAATATCTTAATTGTTAGGAGATAAAGACTGAAGTATTTAACGGTGAAATATTATAATATATGATAGATTCAAATGGTTATACAATATATAATTCTACAAAAATACATTTCACAATAATGTATAAATTTGCATCTATGTTTAAATATAAAACAGAGGGAGAGACCTCAAATGATACAATATTTTAATAATTTGTGTATAAACATTTGAATTTTGTCAAGATAAATGCCAAAACAAAATGCAATCTCAAAATGAAGTGTCTTCCCTATGACTTCAAGTGTTCCATTGATGTTTAGCTTCTGTGGTTACAATTCATCTTTCCCTAAAATAAGCCCTCTTTACTCAGTTCAGTACCCTGTGAAAAGGAGGAAGGAAGCCTCTTTTTAAAATGTCAGCTTTTTTTTTTTTTTTTAATACTGAGAATTTAACTCAAGAAAGGCTCTGACATATGCTAAGCACATTAAGCTTAGTATGCAAGAGAGTATACCAATGAGATATACCCCTAACTCCAACAATCTCAGCTTTGATGGTTGGGGGCTTCATATATATATTTTTCAACTGAGTTTTATAAAATCTGTATTACTGACTACATGGATCCTCCTAATCATCCAGTCTATTTACATGAATTACATTCAATACCCTTATATGTACTGGAAAGAAGCATATTCTATTTTCTCTCTGCCAGTCTTGTTAAATATATTCCTTTGATATTTCACTCTTTCGAATAATTAGAGAATGCTAGTGGAAGCAATATTATGCTTCACTAAGTAAGTTCAACATAGTTATTATATAATATCATGGCAAATACCTCACAATCAGGGAATTAGTAACTGAATTATGATTTAACTATAGAGAGCTAGTAAGACTTTCCTTGGAAACCCCATTGAAATTTTCAAGATTGCTCTTTAACCCAACATGTGATAGCCTCTTTCTCTACTTTACTTTTTCAACTTATTACTAACTCAAAAATATGTATTTCTTCTCTAGTGTCTCAGAAGCTGTTTTTGTCTATTTTATTCTTTAGTACTTAAAACTATGTCTGACAATGGCACCTGATTTTTTTTTTCAATTCTGAAAACTAGGTCCTTAATTTCTAGAAAAAAATCTTAACTAAGTTTATTTTGTGTATTGCTTTTTCATTTTTCCTTTTTTTTCTAGAATTGCTATTACACATTTAACCTCCTTAAACTACTTATCATGAATTTAAATAAACATTTACTAAAAGTATAACATATGTAGAGAAAAGTATGTATATACGTGTGACAAAATGAATTTGCAAAAAGAGAACACGGTGGGTAAGTAGCACGCAGGAAAAGAAACAGATTGTCACCAGTCCTTGAAAAGGCACAGCCATGCCCCAAGCAGGGAACAACTCCCCATCGACTCCAGAGCCGGAAAGTCACCAATATCTCTAATTCCAACACCATTATTAGATGAGTTTCACCTGACTTTGAACCTTATGTAATAGAAACACATAAAACATTTTCTTTTGTGTCTGACATCATTTATTTGACATTCTGCTTATTATATGAACCCATGTGGTTGTGTATAACATTAATTTTCAGGGTTCTTTTGTTTTGTTTTTTACTTTTGTGATCTTTCCATTTTATAAATAAACTATAATGTATTTTACTCATTCTACTTCTGATGTCTATGGGTATTTTCCAATTTTAGCTATTAAAAATAGTGTTGCTGCCCATCATTTTACATATCTTTTGATGTACACATTTTCCTTACTTGTCTGCATAGAAGAGTAACTATTGGGTCCTAAAATATCTATACATTTATCTTTACAGAACTTACCAAGCAAATTCCCAAAGTATATGAAAATTTTGTTTTTCTCCACATATTTTCCAACACTTGGTTGTGTTCTCTCTCTCTCTCTCTCTCTCTCTCTCTCTCTCTCTCTCTCTCTCTCTCTCTCTCTCTCTCTCTCTTTCTCTCTCTCTCTTTCTCTCTCTCTCAGCCATGAGAATGAAGTGTAACACTGCTATGAACAGTATGTTTATTCACATGCTGAAATTCTAACACTCAGTGTGATGGTATTAGGAGGTAGAGCCTTCATGAGGTAATTAGTCATAAAGGTATAGATCCCTTTAATGAGACCAATGCTTTTGCAAGAAGGATGGAGAAACAGCTCTCTCTATGCCGTGTAAGGATACAAAAAACTGGCAGTCTCCAACACAGAAGAGGGCCTTTATCAAATCCAACCATGCTAGACTTCTATCTTCCAGGACAATGAGAAAAATATTTGTTGCTTATAAGCCACCCACCCAGTCTATGGTTTTCTGTTATAAAAGCCTGAACTAATATAGCCACTTTTTAAATTTGGTTATCACTTACTTATAGTAAGGTTGAGTACTTTTTTGCATCTTTACTGGCTAGATATACTCTTTTTTTAATGTGCTTGTTCAAGTCTTTTGTCAATTTTCTATTGGTTTCTTTTAAATTTATTTTGAGAAGTTCACTTCTAGACACATTTATTGCAAATATCTTCACTCTTCTCTATAACTTGCTTTTTTCATTCTTCTAATAATATGATTTTCTTAATGATATCTTTCAATCAACAGAAAGGACTTTAATTTTTATGTAATCTAGTTTATCTTTTTTTCATTTTTAGTGAGTAGATTTATGCCATTATAATGAAGTATTTGAGAAACTCAAGCTCATGAAGATATTCTATTTCTTTTTTCTAGAATGTTGTTTTTACTTTTTTGTGCTCAGGTCTATAATCATTTGGAGTTAATTTTATGTGTGATTTAAAATAGCATTCACTTTTTCTCCACATAAAAAGCCAGTTTCGGGCATGTGGCGCACGCTTGTAATCCCAGCATTCGGGAGGCTGAGACTGGAGGATCCGGGTTCGAGGCCAGCCTCAGCTACCTAGTGAGGCACTCTGCAACTTAGTGAGGCTCGGTTTCAAAATAAAGAATAAAAAATAGGGCTGGGGGTGTAGCTCGGAGGTAGAATGCCCCTGAGTTCAAGCCCCAGTACCGCAAAAAAAAAAAAAAAAAAAGCCAGTTTAATGAGACTTGCTTGTTAATAAGATAAACTTTTGCCTTATACCACATTATCATAAGGTATCTAGGGTTTATTTGTTAAATGTGCTCATCTTTCAGTTAGTCTTGGTTAGTTAGCTTTCCATCACTGTGACAAAATACTTGAGAAAATCATCTTAAATGGACAAAAGATTTGTTTGGGCTCACTGTTTCAGAGATTTGATTTGACAGTTAATTGGCCCCATTACTTTGGGCCTGTAGCAAGGAAATGCAAGGTAAAGGAATCTTATTTACCTCTTGATGGCAGGAAAGCAAAGACAGAAGTATAGACAGGAGCAAGGGTCTCAAAATGTCTTTCAAGACCGTTTTGCCACCAGAGACATTGCTTCCTTTTACCTTGTATCTCCAGCCACAGGCTGGAGACCAAACCTTCAATACATGGCCTTCAGGGAGCATTTAAGATCCAAAGCATACAGTGGGGGCATGAATTAAATATATTTTTTTCCTGAATCTATTGAGATGATTACATAATTAATTGTGCTTATTCTATTTATAAATGTGGAAAATTATAAATTTTATTACCCCCTTTTCTGGAACATTCTTCATTTTCTTAGAGTTTAGCACATTTTATTTAATTTTTTATTGGTGCATTATAATCATACATCTTGATGAAATTCACGGTGATAGAGGCATGCACGTACACAGTACTCCTTGAGCCCTCCCCTAGTTTCCACCCCACTTCCTCTCCCCTTCCACCTTCCTTTGCTCAGCACAGTGACTGGTTTTGATAAGTTTGTATATGTCTATTCTTTCCCATATTTTTCATCTTTTTGTCTCTTTTAATTGCATTCTGATTCCTTTCATTTACCTTCAATTTATTCCTCAGTTATGCACAGCCATTATAATTTTTATTTAAATAAATGTATGTATACGTGCATATAAAAGTTCATGAAAGGCTGTCACACTCCTCTAATCCCATTACTAGGTAAGCTGAGACAGGAGGGTCATAAGTTGGAAGCCAGCCTCAGTAATTTAGTAAGGCTCTCAGCAACTCAGTGAGACCCTGTTTCCAAGTAAGAAATAAGTAAAAAATAGGGCTGGGGGTGTACCTTGGAGGTAGAATGCCCCTGGGTTCAAGCAACACACACACACACACACACACACACACACACACACACACAGAAAGTTTCCAAAGTTTTATTAGCTTTTTATACTATTAACTATAGTTTAGACTTGTTGAAAAATTGCAAGGTTAGTCAAACCTTTCAGAAACATATTTTAGGGTTATATGACATGCCACTATATGATAATGTCATACTTTACTTCAACATTTACTGAAGATAATTATATTGTTTTCAGTTTTTCACTTGTAAGATAGACCACCGAACATAGAATTACTGAATAAGAGCAAATCACATTTTGAATTTGTTAAGAGGGCTAGTTTATACTGCTGCCATTTTATCTTACACTTGTTACTGTGCATCTTTATGTGTGGGCAAGGGTGAGTGGTACTGGGAACTGAACTCAGGGGCATTCTACCTCTCATCTATACCCACAGCCTTATTTTAATTTTTGTTTTGAAACAGGGTGTCACTAAGTTGAGGGCCTCACTAAGTTGCTGAGGCTGGCTTGGAACCTGCAATCCCTGTCTCAGCTTCTCAAGTACCAGGATTATAGTCATTTACTAACTTGATTAAAATACAATGTTACCTAGTTCTTTTAAAAATTTTGTTTTGATTAAAAGGAGTGGAAATAATTTTAAATTTCTTTAAACACTAGTGGATTACTTAAGAAGAGTTCATTTTCTCGAGCAATGCTATCTATTGTTCAAGTCAACCACTGCCTCTTAGTAGTTTTGCAAATGGGTCTAGGTGCTCAATTTTCTTTTCCATTCATGAGAGTGAGAAGTTCTTAAAACAGGGCTTGGTGCATGATAAGCAGTCTATATCTGTTACTTATCTATAGAATTTTCTAATATTTTTTCCATTTCTGAGTCGCTTAAGGATGTTTATTTTTCATAAAAAATTTAACTTTTGTTCTTCTTTATGGCTGAGTAAAATTCCACTGTGTACATATCCCATAGTTTTGTAATCCATTCATCTGTCGATGGACATCTTGGCTGCTTCCATAGTTTGGATATTGTGAATTGTGCAGCTATAAACATAGATACACATGCGTTGATCTGATAGTTTGGTTTCCATTCTTTTGGATAGATACCCAGAAGTGGTATTGCTGGATCATATGGTAGGTTTATTCCCATTTGTCTGAGGATCCTCCATACTGTTTTCCAAAGTGGTTGCACATGTTATTTGCAGGGAAATGGATGCAACTGGAAAACATTATGTTAAGTGAGATTAGCCAGTCACAAAGAGTAAGGAAGCATATGTTCTCCCTAGTATGCGGATGCTAGGGAGAAGATGGGACATCAGAGGGTCGTCAGATGGAAAAGGAGAGACCCTCGATAAACAAAGAAGTTGATTTAACCAAAAGGGATGGACGGGGGGTGGGAACACCCTAATGTACATCAAGGTTACTCACTAAACTGAACATGAGAGGAAGGGAGGGCAAGGGAGCGGGATGGGAATTTGGGGAAGGGGTCAAATGAGAAATGTGGGCACATATGTCCTTATCAATTTGTACCTAACTAAGATGTTTGCTTACAATGCACAAATAAAATAAAATAAAATAAAATAACTTTGCATATAGATAAGTATATTTTTTGGTTCAATTCTTCCATTTCATTTATAGTGATATTATCCATATCCTTCTGAGGTTTAACAAGTCATACAAAAAGTAAATAAATTTAGTAAAATATTAGAATAAAAATGAGCTAAAGTACCAACTTCCTGCTAACAACACAGAACATCAGTGTCCATCTGCCGCACCAGCCATCAAAACAGGAACAGGCCGAACTGCAGGGAGACGTAAGTCGAGTCACGCACACCTCAGGTGCAGGGTGCGGGATTCACATAACAAAGGATAGACTCAGCCATCCGCCCTGCTAGAGCATAGACAGGACTAGAAGGGTGGAGGAACCCAGTGCACACAGGGTCTCTGGAAAGACCTGGCTCTTAGACTGCTAAAGCAAAAAGCAGAATCAGAGACGCAGCCAGAACCAGGGGAGAGTCCAGAGACATAAACTAGTAGTGGGCAACTCTCCGCCTGCACTGACAGAGCAAATTAAAATAAGTAAATAAATTAAAAAAGCCAAAGACACACGTGAAAATTTAAGCTTGGTTTTAATGACTGCTATTTGTAGATT